>CAKNXH010056954.1:38202-83148 GCA_932178445.1 Andricus quercusramuli
ATGTCATGTAATGTAATGTAATGTAATGTAATGTAATGTAATGTAATATAATGTAATATCTTACATCTGCTTATCCGGTCCTAAGCAAAAAGAATTGTAAAAATAAGAAACAACTTTGAATTGATACTTCTCAATCTCATACATATAAAATTAATATTTGACTTTGAAGCTTCAAAGTCCTAGGGTAGGTTCATCGCTATCTTAATTTGTAGGTGGTTTATCAAACCAACTTTCAATTATGATACAACTATTCTTTCGTTGTGATGTATGAAATTTTGTAAGAAGCAGATCCTGTCAAAGATTGCTGGCAAAAGACTAACAATTGTTAAAAAATTGTTTTAAAAAACACTCAGTATATTAATTGCAATTAATATACTGGGTGTTTTTTTTCTAACTTAAGACATCGAAATATCTGAAAAAATACGCATCCTATGAAAAAAATATCCGCAATAAAAAGTTTTTATTTTTGAGAGGAAAAGCGACTTTGAAAAAATTTACCCCCCCCCCCCCAGAAGGCAGGAGTGGGGGTAACTTTATAATTTCAACCGGGACCCCCAAGTTTTTATTATAGATTCAGATTCTTCTTTATGAAATACGTAAGATTTATTAGAATTTTATTTTCGATTTGAGTCCCACCCCCCACCTCCTGGGGGGGGGGGATAAATGTTTTCAAAGTCGCTTTTCCCCCTCGGACATAAGAAGTTTTTAGTTTGGATATTTTTTTCATAGCATGCGTATTTTTTGAGATATTTCGATGTCTCAAGTTAAAAAAACACACATCAGGTCAAACGCCCAGTGTTCGTCAACTCAAGCGACCCAGTAGTCACCGGGACATCCTGAAGACGTCCTGAGGATGTAGTTGTAGTTGCGTTCGAGCAGCAGTGGCGAGCGGAGTTTCGGAGCTCCCAACTCTAAAGTTTTTGAGTGCCCTGGAAAACGAGGACGGATTGCTAAAATGTGATCTCGTGACATTTCAGGAAGAAGAAAAGAACTTGAAAACCCTGTTGAGGTCCAACACGTGCAAGGGATGTGGAATAAAAACAAAAGTAAAGGGTGTACCACAAAGTGAGTTTACTCAGTGAGAAAACGTGAAATGCAAGTGCAGTGTAGATACCGAGATGCAGCTATTGAGAATTGCTTGCGTGCCCCAAGAGAAAGTTGAGTCCAAGGTAGGACAAGTGACTCTGGGAAGAAAAAGAAACATGATCGTTTCTGGTTCTGAATCAGACGGAGAATCAGTTCTGGATCTCAAAAAGCAGAAACAGTGGCGCCAGGCGGGAGAACCGGCAACGCGGTTGGGCACCGCCTACAACCAGTGAAGCCTAACAATGAGCGCATGGAGACAGAAGATCAACAGCAGCCCCCAGAAGGAGGATAGGAGAGTGTCAGCAGGAAGAAGAACTCCCCTCCACCGGTGACAATAATGAACGAAAATTTTTGTCAAGACAGGAGAAGGTAGCAGAAAACTAATGAGCTTGGCCCAGTCGGTCAATGCCGTGATTAGATTCGACAAAACATCAGGACCAGCGTTCAAGAAAGCTGACAGCGTAGAGAACAAGAAAAAGGTAATCAGTACTCTTACCAACGAAGGAGTAGAGTTCAATCAAATTTTTTCATTCAATGGGTCTTGACGAAAATGAAATTATTCGTGAAATAAAATCTAGATATGGGTTTCAACCGATTCGAGCAATACAGTTTGAGAGTAGGGACTCACTACTGGTTATTTTTGAGAATCAAATCTCAACTTCTGATATCAAGGGTATCAACAGCATTTTTAACTAAAGGTTTAAGGTCGTTAATTATAAAACAAGAGATAGTGCGGTCACCCAATGTAAAAACTGTTACAGCTTTGGTCATATCAAGGCGCACTGTGGCGGAGTCAAGGTCGAATCAACAAAAAAAAATAAACAGGGAAGGAGTGAGCGTGGAGGAGTATACCAAATGTTCCCAAGAAGGCCATGGTGCAAACAAGGCAGCGTGTCCAGTGTTTGTTAAGGAGATAGAGGTCGAAACAGAGGAGAGAAAACTTCAGGAGAAACAGACAACAAGTAGCCAGCGTGAACAATAGAGCGATAACGAAAACAGCAGCCAATACTGCTTGCAAAACTGAAGCAGGTACTTGTGTTGTTGCATTGGCAACAACACAAGACATCAAAGTGCAAACGCAGCAGCTGGAACACGTCGGTTCCGATCACAGACCATGGTTGCTTAAAGTTGACATGAATCCAGAAAAAATTAAGATTCTTGAAAGGAACCTCAAAGAGTACAACTCAATGACGGATGGAATCAGCGAAGACTTTTAAAACCTACAGATTGAAAGCAACGTCGAATGTGAAAGGGCAATAGAGCAACTGCAAACTACGATCAATCAAGTCCTAGACACCCTGGCACCACTACAAGAAATTAAAAATGAAACCGATTCTCTCCCAACAGAAATCCAGACTTGCAATAAAAGAGAGAAAGAAATCGCGACGTTTGAATGCCAGAATCATTTCTAGAAAAATAGAAATGGAATACAAAAATAGTAAAGTCGAAGTACAAGAACGACTAGACGCCTGGAAGGAAGAGCAATGGATAAAAACTTTGGAATGCAATTAGGATTATCGGAGAAAGTTGTGGAGAGTACAAAAATCCCTGAAAACCCCGGACACGATACTACCCATATTTGCAGGAACTATCTCAACAGAAGAGACAATCGACAAGCAATTTGGTGCGGCCATAGACAAAGATGCTGAAATTTCGACAAAAGAAGAAGATACCTCAAAAGCAATACCATTTCAACAACTGGATGAAACAGATCTCGTTGAGGTCACTAAAATCATGAGAACCTTCCAAAACAATAAGGCTCCAGGCCCTGATGGTATCATGATCCAACAACTCAAAAACGTCGGTCCACTCACAAAAAACCGGCTAGCCAAAACAAAAAAGGAAAAGATCCAAACAAGCCAGAATCTTACAGACCGATCACCCTATTAAACATCATGGGGAAAATATTGGAGAAAATAATACTTGCTAGAATGCAAACACATGTTGAAAAAGTAATCCCTCAATTTCAACACGGCTTCTGTAGGAAAAAAGGAACTCAAACACAAACTCTGCGCACACTGAGTCATATCACAGAAGCTATCCAGAACGGAGAGTCAACCTCAGTCATCAGTTTGGATCACACAAAAGCCTTAGATTCCATCAACCATAAAGGGTTTTCCTGAAAAATGGATAAGATGGAAATGCCAGCCAACATCATCCTAATAATAAAAAATTACCTGCAAAATCGCTTAGTAGCAGGAAAGGATCTCAACATCATTGGGAGAACACACGACGTCCCGCACCGGGTACCCCAAGGTTCAGTTCTCGGCCCGGTCATCTTCAACCTGTACGTGGCCGAACTTTCAGTCAAGAACATCCCAAACACAATGATCTCTCAATATGCAGACGATCTCTTGGTAATTAATAAAGCAAGCAGACCAATATTCACCAAAATCAGAGACACAAGCCATCATCTTCACTCATAAAAAATACCAATTCACTCTCCTCCAAGTTGGGAATGAGAAAATCAAACTACGGAAATCCAACAAATATCTAGGAATCATACTAGACAGGACTCTTTCCATGAAACAACACGTAACAACAGCTTGCCTCAAAGCCAAGAGAATCGCTATCACGCTAAACCCCACCATTGGAAGATACAGTAAAGTGGACGAAGGAATCAAATGCATGATGATTAACACATGTATAAGGCCAGTCCTAGAATACGGTAATATACAAGTTGCGAATAGATTCGGCAGGACATCAATCAAAAAGTAGGAAGTAGCGATCAGGAAGATTTTCAGACAGGCTGAAGGTTTTCCCACCACCTTTCCATCCCATGATCTATGGGAAATGATTGACGAGCCTCCATTCCATAAGAGGGGGAAAAAACCCCTACACCAGAGGCTTCTGGAAAAACAGCGGGAGGCCAACTACGGCTACATCGCCGTGAATTTGACTTCAATCAAATGGGACCATGTCAACGTCGACACTGAACCCTCCGTTCAAACACTAAACATTGTAAAGTATTAAATAGAAAATAAAAAATCACCAGGCTTACCTGGGGAAAAGTAAAATAAGCACACACTATCAGATGGGGCCACTTATTCTATGTTCATGGTCCAGTTAGGTGTTTACATAGGGCAGTGACAACACTTGAGTTACTATCCTACACCAAACGCTACCCTAAGTACACTTCAGTATGTATCACAAATTATAGAAAAGAAATGATGTTGAATTGAAAAAAAGGATGTACTTCTATTTCATGTGACTTTGACAACTTGAAGACATCCTTTGGATCTTTTCATGTCTTTAAAAGGTCCTCAGTTGTTCTGCAAGACATCCACCAAAAGACGTATATAGGACAATTTTGGGAGTTGTGTGTCCAGTCGGGATTTGGCTATCTTTGGAAACTTTACAAAATGGAAAACATCATTAGGATGAAAAACAATTGATAGTTTTAGAATCTTTCATATTTCAATATCAATATCTAAATGCTATCATAGAAAAATATTTACTTACTTTTTAGGAAGGAAATATTATAAATAAGAATGTGAAAAAACATAGTAATCGCCAGTCTGTCATTTGATTTAATCGCGTTATCGCCAGTCCAGTCTTCGCCGGTTAATAAAAGTCAGTTCAAACGTTATAGATATTTGATTTATTTTTCCAATTAAAAATAGAAGGAAATTGCATGTATTTATTAGAAAATTATATATTCGGACCTCTTTTCAAATCTTTTTTTGACGTATTTTCTTATTTAACCTATGTTATGAGTGTGGTGAAAAACTGTTTTCAAATCCTGGGTATGTCAACCATAATAAATGCAAGTCTCTGATTGGTTATTTTAATTGGCGATCATTGGGTCGATATCGAAATTGTCAATACTGAGTAAGCGGAACAACGTCATAATAAGGAACAGATATTTATTTCTTTATATATTTACCACGAAGGAATAGTAAGGAGTGGTATCACCCTATGTGTTTGGTGAGCAGAGGTGGGACAAGCGACGTCCAAGAATTCGTTATCGTTAATTTTTGCCATGTAGATTCTGTTGATTTGTCGATGTTCGTTCAATACACAAGTTCGATACTTCAAACGCGTGTTGACACCGTTGGCATGATGTAAGAATTTCAAAGTTTTTCTTTTTTAGTCAGGAGTCTCCTGGATAATGTTTTTTCTCTGATACATTTGAAGATAAAAGTTTAAAATATACGTTAATAGGTTTCTCAATGTTGAAATATACTGAAAAAATTGTATTTCAATATATTTTTAATGCTTTATTTTATATATTTATTATTTAAACCTGCCAGTTGGCGATCACGGCGGTCTTGGCGATAACTGGGCGTTTTACCTTACTTTTAGGAGAAATTTTTCTAACGTGTTTTAAGGCAGTTTTAAAAATGTCTTTCTGACTTATTACATAAACGTCCTTGCGAGGATGTCTATAGGACTAAATAAAGCCGGAGATTTCACGTATTAAAAGCATCATTAACTCGTCCTTTTTCGATCTAGAAACGTAAAGATCGCCATTTTTTGGACGTTAAATAGACGTTCTGAGAACGTTTTCATGTCTTATAAACATTTTTAGGACGTTACTTATAAAAGTCCTGAACACGTTAGAAAAATTACGTTCATACGACCATATGACTTCTGTACCCACTGGGTTATTATTCTGTTTATCACTCCCCGACGAAAATACCGAAGGTTTTGCAGAATGTTGTTTCTGCTTCTTTCCATTGAGAAGAGACTATTATATCATTTGCAAAACTGTATGCATAACGCAAATTATCGTTTTTTAAAAATGATTGTTGCTTTTTTTGCAATTTGACTCATAAAATTCCTGCCAAAATTGCAAATTTTGCCTTTTTTGAGTAGCAAATGTTGTGAATGTCGAAATCTAACAAATATTAAATTTGCGAAACTTTGCACGACCGGCAGCAATATTAAAATTTCAGTTAAACAAATTGTGTACTTTGTTAAACTAGCGAAAAAATACAAACATTTCGCAAATCGTACTGAGTGATAAACATAGTACTAATATCAGATCAGATTTGCAAACTGTTTACTACTTGGCAACATTGATAATGATGAACAAACTGATATTTTGTTAAATCATTCCCCAGATTAAATTCTCAAGGTGTTGCAAAAGGATTTTCTCTTACTATTGAAGGGTTCCATATAGTTTGTAACGGATTTAATGTTTTTTATTGGATAACGTAATGCGGAACGAATACTACGATCCATTCCATTATATATAATTTTTCCCAGTGGGCCATGAAAATTAAGGATGTCCTAGAGACGCCTTCGGGACATCCCCAAGATGTCTTTTGGAACATGTCTTTTGGACATCCTAGGAATGATTTTAAGACGTCAAATGTTAGTACGAAAGATGTCCTGAGAACGTCCTATATCATTAAGACGTCTCCAGGACATCTTTAGGACATTGGACGTCTTAGAGACGTTGATTGGACTGATATTGGACGTCCTAGGAACGTTGATTGAACTGATATTGGACGTCTTAGGAACGTCCCAAGAACGCTCTTGGGATGTTTATGGGTTTGTGTCCACTGGGTTGAGGTTTTGTGAAGGTTTCTCGTTTCTTTGAAGAAGTTTTCGAAAGTAATAAAATAACTGCCAGTGTAAAAAAAGAGGACAATTTGGAAAAAAAGAGTAACAATAAACAATTCGGGAATTGCGTGAAAAATTGTTTAAAGTGAATAATTTTTCTTTGACAATTTTTATAAGGCCATCGGAACATGATTAAAATTTGAAATTTACTTTTGAATTCATTTTCAATAAGTTTCATTACTTTCTCCTACTTCTTGGATTTTTTAACCTACAGCTAATTGTTCAAACAACTTTCACTTGTTTAAAGAATGATTATCCTTTATTATCGCAAATTAATAGCATTTACTTAATGATATGACATAACTAATAAAATGTGAAGACCCATTTCTGTACATTTATAAATAAGAATAAATAAAAATAACAAGTATGTTCAGAGGTAGATGTTCACAATTATTAATTAGGCCAAAGCATTCAGAGAATGATAATAATTCGCGATTATAACATAATTCCTCGTTTGAACACGTAGATATTGTTTAAACAATAAGAGAGAAGTTTTGTACAAATGCCACCATTGTGTGCCGAAATGTTTGAAACAACTTCGTTTTCTTCAATTCATCGATCTTCTAGCTTTTTGCGTTAAAAAGTCGGATTGAAAAAAATAAATTCTTGAAACAGTAAACAAACAATTGAAATGAAAATATGAACTCTCCTAGATTTTAAATAGACCATGGCATTCATAAAATATCCGTAATTCGCGATATTATATGGGGGGAAAAAAATATATGTATTACCCAGGACTCGATCAGGTATCGACGCAATCTGTCCATGGCTTGGATTGACTACCGCAAGGCATTCGATAACACGAACCATGAGCTACTTATTAATCTCCTTAAGTGCATGGAGATGCATCCAAAAACAGCGAGATGCATAAAAGAGCTTATGCTCTTGTGGCGGACAAGATTTGTCTAAACATCTGACAAAAGACAAGTGACTACAAGCTGTATCACATATAAAAGGGGGGTCTTTCAAGCACCCTCTAAGTCCGATACTTTTCTGCATCTCCCTCTTGCCTCTATCTATTGTGCTCCGAGGCAAAAACTCTGGATACCTTGTGTCCCGCCGAACAGAAAAGATTATAAGGTCAACCACCTTTTATACATGGACGACCTTAAACTCTTTGCTTCCTCAAAAAAATAGGTATTCTAAAGCGATTGGCATGAGCTTCGGACTGGACAAGTGTGCCTGCGTCCACCTACACCAAGGAAGACTAGAAACTACATCATCCCGTGACGAGCAGGATGTTCAACTCATAGGCGGAAATACCATTCAACATCTTGGTATTGGAGAATAATATATCTTGGAATACCGCAAGCGGAAACCCAAAATGTGCATAACTTAAAAACGGCCCTTGGAAAAAGGTATCGCCAAATTATGAGAAAAATTTTGGCTTCCGAATTATCTGGAGAGAATAAGATCCAGGCGACCAATATGCTGGCCGTTCCTATACTGCTCTATACGTTTGGTGCAGTTAAATGGAACGTCGATGAGTTAAAACAACTTGATCGAAGCACACCCAAGATGATGACAATACAACGAAGTCTTCATCCTAGATCTTCCGTACCTCGAATATATCTCCCTCGCGATAAAGGGGGTAGAGGCTTGCTAAGCTTAGAGTGTCTTCATCAAAGAACGGTTCTGGCTACAGCCTGCTCAGTTCTAAAAAGCACGGATTCCATTATGCGACTCGTACATCAACATGAAGTCGCCAATGCTGCGGCGTTTCTATACCATGCCGCAGATAGGGCCGCAGAGGAGCTTGACCTCCCATTTAATTCCAGTGACACTGGACATGGCCTAGCATCGCTAACACCTCTGGTGCTCAAAAGTCGTATACAGGAAGCAGAACATACGCTCCTACTAAGAGAACTTGCTGAAAAACCCCTTCATGGTAGGTTCTACGTCATCATACGTAGAGAAGAGCTCTCGATGGGTCTGTCCAACATGTTTCTCAAGTCTGCTGGATTGAGATCGGAGACTGAGGGATTTCTTTTTGAATGTCAAGACGGCGTCATACACACCTTAGTTTACCGCGAGCGCATAATGAATGTACCTGTAAGCGATACCAACTGCCGAGCGTGCAAGGAGGAGCCAGAAACATTTGGACATGTTCTCAGTGGATGCTCTGAATATGCACGCTACGCGTACATAGAGAGACACAATGCAGCTCTAAAAGTGTTATATTACCATCTTAGGCATTTCTATGGTTTTGATCTATTGCCCTTCTTGCCATACGCCCAGGGGGAACTCGAGTCCGTTCTGGAGAATGATGAGTGTAAGATCTACTGGAATTTCTCATTCAACACCACTCAACGTATCAGTGCTACGAAGCCTGATATTGTCCTCCAAGATCTGAAGAAAAATATCATTTACGTGATTGAATTCTCGGCCAAGGAGGGAGAAAAACGAGCGAAATATCAAGCACTTCTTTTCGAGCTGAGTAGTCTGTACCAATGCTACAAAGTTTATCTTATAATTCTCATAATCGGCTGTCTTGGAGGTATGAAAGCTTCATTTATTAGCCCATTCAACAAGATACCGGCTTGCCAGCGTCAGGCTCATTTCATCGCGAACCGGATGCAAAAGGCTGTTCTTCTGGGATCACTCCATCTAGTCCGTCAACTCTGTTCCTCTTAACATTCTACAAAGATTGGTAGCTCTAAAAAAGTATCCAGAGGTGAAACCTTCATCTCCAACTGTCTTATCTGCCGCACAAGGTCATCCGCGGCTAGGGACCTGACTCCAAGGAACAGTGTTGCCCGATGTTATCACGCGTAAATTTCCTGCTCTCGCTTACCTTCTAGGACAGAAGGAGCAGAAGCGGATGACGTACACTTTCCAGTAGCTTCGAGATTTGTGTCTTTAAGGAGCTATGGTCATAGCTTCCGGAGCCTACAACGTCTCCTACTATAAAAAAGTTAGTAGCTATAGTATCTTTAAGAAAGCATCCTGAGGCGACTGTTGTCACCTCCAACACTCACGGCCGCTGTGTCAGGATAACAGCGGTAAAGGCAAACTGCAAACTACACCATGCTCCTAATTTTGTATCTACAACATCAGCGCTGAAGATATCAGACATCGCATTATATTCACTCCTAACATCCTTATACATCAGTCGCTTGACTTAGTCCGTGACTATGATGAAAAAGCGGGTTCACCGGAAAACAAGATTGAAATCAAAAAAATAATTGGAGAGCCTCGGTAGCTCAGTTGGTTAGACGCTCGGACTTCACCTTAGAGGTCCGGGGTTCGATCCCTGAGCCGGTACCTCTTGACATTTTTGTATGTGCCTTTACCAAGGTTCTGGTGACTCGGAACCCACCTTAAGCTGTAGCTTCCCCGATCATGCACTTGATTGCAACCCAGTCCGTGAATGATGTGGTAAAAACCAGGCTTTGTCCAATATGTCAGGGCACACGCTCTTATCAGGTCACTTGATTGCATCATAATAATGCGTCCGTGACTGATAATATATACTGGGACAACCCTGTGCATAATATTCAAATAAACAAAAAATCCAACTCTAACCAAAAATGCCTTCGACATTTTGGGCTGCAACCATCTTAAGCCTGAGAGAAAAATTAGTTTCCTCGTTTTTTATAATAATATATATAATAATCATACAATAATAATATTATATTTTTATTATATATATATTATAATATTATAACCCTACCGAAGGTGTTCTCGCGTTGTCGTCGCGGTAGGGCTTGAGCTTTCCTCTCATGACTTTGACGGCTATTTTGGTCGTAGCATTGCTACTGAAAGGGTTTCCCATGCCAGACAGGCAGAGAACGAAGAGGAAAGTGACTAAGAGGAACACCAAAACCCAAAAATGATAATGGAGAGTATTTTCAAAATTTTGAAACGCTTGTCGCTACCCGAGGATCGTCGGGGCGCCCCTGGAGCCACCGCTGGGGTCCACAGCATGCGAGGCGGTGGTGATGGTGAACTGCGAGATGGGCAGGTAGATCTCACTAATCAAACAGCTGGCCAGCAAGAACATCTGTGACATACGGTAAGCAGTGAAACATCAACTGTGTCTGCTGAGGGTGCTTTGGCTAGCGTTAGCTATTTGCAGCCAACCACTTTAACAGAAATACCGTGGGAGAGCATCAAGTGGGATACCACAATGAATGAGGAATTGATGCGTCTCTATTATGAAAGTGCGAAATTTGAAACCACACGCAAAAAAGGACAAAATCTTAGAACGAACTTTGCCGCAAGGTATCCTCAAATAGAGAAAGTCGCACTAAGAGATCTTATCGTTAACTTGAAGGACATCAGGACCAATCCACTCATCTCAGAAAATCGAGCAATGGATATTGAACAACAGGTTGATTTGGAGTGGAAAAACAGAGGCAATGACCAGCAGTTAAAGGAAGCTGCGTCACACGAACAAGCAGCGGCAATTGATATTCTTCCTTAACCTGGTGATGATCCAACACCACTATATTCCTCCGGAGGTAGATGGCCTAATACAACCAGTGTCAGAAGCAGAGATTTAACAACCAAGGAGGTGATTAAAATGGACATACCATATGAACAGAGATGTGATGCGCTTTTATTTTTTGGCAAAGGAAAGTGGGCAAAGTGCAAAGAGAGAACATCATCGCCTCTTCTTACTTAAGTACTCAGGACTAGCGACAACAATAAATGAGCAGTATCTAGCAGATCAAAAACGCTCAATATCTGTAAACAAATTGCTTTCGGCTGTTGAAATAGCTGCCATCAAAATGGAAGTGCAACAGCAGCTTCCTATTGATGAACTTCCACTGAAAGATGTGTACAACGAAGACTAGATTGCACCTGAAGGCATATGTGCTAGGGATAATAAACATCAAGTACCGGACGGAATAGACCCACATCCTGACATTATAAACGATCATCCAAACAGCGAAGTCCCAGAAAAACTACAGCACCTTGAAAGGAATTTTGGTCATGCTTTACTAGAGTTCAGGCATGTAGAACCAACACGAAGGCATTCACTGCCCAAGATGAACATCACAAATGATCTGCGCGTACTAATAGAACACCTGAACAGCAAGGTTTTACCTATGCAGCCGTTAGAACGTTGGGCCGCAGAACTAGGCCTATGAATGCAGTCTTTGCTCCAAGACAGAAGCGAGATTCACCATGGAAGATCAGGTTGGATATGGATGTCAGCAAAGTAAGGTGCAAATTGGGTCGACTGACTCAATATAAGAAAGGAAATCGAATCAGAATGCTCATAAACCATGTTATTAAACTCATCCACCCTCGGTACATCGAGACATTAACACCAGCAATATTGGATGAGATTATAGACTCCCAGCGGCAGAGACTTGTTGTTCTTACTGCTAGACACCGAAGTCCCTCAATTGGAAGACATGACTAACTATTGGTCAGATGTTTGGGGAAAAACTAACAGAAGCAATTTGGACACTGCGTGCTTCCAAATAGAGAAATCAAGAGCAAGCAATAACCCTGAAATGGAGCTGACGAACATCACAGCTTTAGATGTTTCAGCGGTTTTGGAAAAAGCATGTAACTGGAAACCTCCAGATCCGGACATGGTGCACAATTTCTGGTACAAGTACCTGACTAGTGTGCATCGTGCGTTGGCACGGTGTTTCTAGAAGATCATCGAGCATCCAGATCTGATGCCAGGCTTTACGCTGCAGGATGCTACGTATATGTTGCCTCAAAAACCAGACGCTCAAAATCTAGCTGAATTTCGACCGATAGCCTGTCTTCCAACAATATAAAAATGTCTTACAGCTATCATAGCAGATTAGATATATTCTCACTGCGACCAGAATGGCATCATTACAGAAGAACAAAAAAAATGTTGTAAAAACTCGGGAGGCAGTAAAGATCTAGTCACCATAGACGCTGTTGCCATGACGCAAGCTCGTAAACATCAAAGAAACTTGCACATGACATACATTGACTACAGGCAAGCGTTTCCTTCCGTACCACATGACTATTTGCTTGAAGTCTTAAAAATATACAAAATTTATACACGTTTATATTCCAAGGAGACTCCTTCAGTGCATTATGGTTCTGTTTAGCGTTGAACCCACTGGGCACAACACTATATAGCATGTCTTATGTGTTCAGAGTACATGATAACGAGGATGGTCATCAATTGACCCATCTTCTATACATGGATGACCTGAAGCTGTACGCTAGTTCGGACAAGAAACTACAGCAAGTGATCGATGTCACAAAGCAGTTTTCCAATGATATCCACATGGAGTTTGGACTAGATAAATGCAGAACAGTGCATTTCATTAGAGGAAAATTAGGAACCGCAGAACCAGAGAACGATTCCGTGAATGACATCGAGGCAATGGCTGAGGGCGAGTTATATAAATACCTGGGTATTCTCAAATCCAAGGGTATTCAGAATTAGGGTGGGCCGAATTACACGAAAGTTTCCTAATCAAATCGCAATAGCGCGGAAAAGTTGCTACTCGTCGCCCTGATTGCAATACATTTTTTTTTTAATCGGACCATATCTTCCGGTCGCACGTCGTGTTCAAAGTTTCGAAAAATCGTCAAAAATTGTATGTGACCTCTTCTCAATATCCTTTGACTAAAAAAAACATTCCCCTTCTCATCCCCCTCTCCTGTAAGGGTGGGGGGAGGGGCAATTATCGTAAAAAGGAGCCATTTTAGGGTCGTTATTCTCCTCGCTTGAAGTGTGCTGGTTCGATCAGCTAATGCGTTCAAAGCGTTAAAATATATCATATTCAGAACAGTATTACGTAAATATACATCAGCCGCAATATGATGGGATGGGAGGGGGGAGGTGAGCCTCAGCGAGGATTGACCAATCGCGAAGCTGGGTGGGTGGCATCCGGTTCTAGGAAATCGCGTTTCCGCTGCGCGCATCGTGCCAACCAGACAAGTCGAGACGTGTCGAATTTTAGTGTTTTACTGTGCATTTTAGTGTTGATTCGAGAAAGAGTTTGATTGGCAGTGACGTCGGGGACGCTTGGCTTCGGCCAGTCCAAAACAGGATGTCAGCTTCTCTGCAGTAGCTAATGTCGTTGCTGATGATATAGAGTCCATTTACACTAAGGCATCTTTACCGAAGGTCTCTCGCACGAGAATTATGCAACGTTTTTAAACTCTTTATGATAAGTATTACTATATCCGTAAAACGTTGAACAGGGACAAAAAATACCTGGGAACACTAAAAGGAGTACACACAATACATTTCTGACTGTTTAAAAACTTTATTTAACAGTCAGAAATGTATTGCGTGTACTCTTTTTGTGTTTCCAGGTATTTTTTGTCCCTGTTTAACTTGTTACGGATGTAGTAATATTTATCGTGAAGAGTTTCGATAAGTTGTATAATTCTCTTGCGAGAGACCTTTGGCCGTAGCCAGGGCTAAAGAATATCTAACATGCTGGCAGTGTGGGAAAACATCAGCATGTGACGGAAGAATTTGTTTGTTCAGACTTTTAGGCGGTCCAAATAAAGGACAATTCAATTTTTGACCAAGCGTCCTCGATGTCATTGTCAATCAAACTCCTTCTCTAACCAACACTAAAATGCACAGTAAAACACTAAAATTCGGCACATCTTGACTTGTCTGGTTGGCACGTTGCGCGCAGCGGTAAGGCGAATTCCTAGAACCGGCTGCCGCTCACCCAGCTTGGCCATTGGTCAACCCTCGCTGAGGCTCACCTCCCCCCTCCCATCCCATCATATTTCGGATGATGTAAATTTCTGTAATCCTGTTCTAAATATGATGTATTTTAAAGCTTTTAACGCCTTAGCCGATCGCACCAGCACACTTCACGCGAGGAAAATAACGACCATAAAATTGCTCCTTTTTATGATATTTGCCCCTCCCCCCACCCTTTCAAGAGAGGGGGATGAGAAGGTGAATGTATTTTTTAGTCGAAGGATATTGAGAAGAGCTCACATACCGCTTTTGAACGAAATTCGATTACTGTAACTTACTAGGAGAAAATCCCAAAACTTGTTCAATTTTTGACGATTTTTCGAAACTTTGAACGCGATGTGCGACCGGAAGAGATGTTCCGATTAAAAAAAAAATTATTGCAATCAGGGCGACGAGTAGCAACTTTTCTGCGCTATTACGATTTGATTCGGAAACTTATGTGTAATTCGGCTTACCCTATTCAGCATACGATAGTTAAAAAAAGCCTAACGACTGCCTTCACTACAAGACTCAGATTGGTTCTGAAGAGTTCTCTTCACTCGGCAAACAAGATCAGGGCAATCATCACCTATGCCATCCCTGTTCTCACGTACTCCTTTGGGCTCATCAAATGGTCGAACACCGACCTCGAATGATTAAACAAAATCATCCGCGTAGAAATGACGAAACACCGAATGCACCACAGTAATTTCGCGATTAAAAGGGTAATTCTACCACGACATAGAGGGGGTAGGGGCATCGTAGATGTCAGGAAACTGAGTGAGTTACAAGTTATACAGTTGCGGGACTATTTTAACAGCATGCGAGATGTTACGCTTTACAATACGATCTGTGAAGAGGATCTTGACTACACGCCCTTGAATTTGTCCTCAGAGGAGACCTTGAACATCAGGGCAGAAACCATAGAAGAATTAGAAACGCAATGGAGACAGAAAGCCACCCACGGCGAACCCCAAAACGTTAGATCAATATGAAGTGGATAGTGAGGCATCCAATATTTGGCTGAGGAAGGAAGTCCTGTATCCAGAAACGGAAGGATTCTTCATTGCGATCCAGGATAGGGTTGTTAGCACCAGGAATTATCGCAAACACGTGTTACATCAATACGTGGTTGACCAGTGTCGAATATGTGGAGATACCAACGAATCCATCAAGCACATTATTGATGGTTGTCGCGTCATGGATCAAAGAGAATATACGCACGAGCATAATGATGTGGCGGGCATTATACATCAACAGCTTGCCCTAAACCTAGGACTCTTAACAGAATGGATGCCTTTCTCTAGATAAATCCCAATGCCCGTTTTAGAAAACGAAGATTACATATTATATTGGGATGTTACTATCCAGACTGATCATTAGATCTGAGCCAATCGATCTAACATCGTGATGCGAGAAAAAAAAAATGGAAGAGTCTACAGGATCGAAATTGCTTGTCCACTCAACCAAAATCTGCAGGCAACTTATACAACCAATATCTATAATTATAGCGAGCTAAGGCATGAAGTAAAGGCAATATGGAGGAATGTGAAACATGCATCTATTCATCCTATTGTGATTTCGACTACAGGCAATGTGCACGCAAGATGCACTGAACATCTTGAGCATTTAGGAGTCAGTAGGGTAATGGCGGCAGCTCAGAAGGCGGTTTCATTAAATACCTGTCGCATTGTAAGAAACTTCCTATACCATCAGGAAGCCAGCGACTAAGAACCTATAGCGTGATACATGGTAGCTTTAAGAAAGCATCCAAAGGTGATTGTTCTCACCTCCAACACTCACGGCCGCTGTGTAAGGATAACAGCGGTAAAAACAAACTGCAAACTACAACATGCTTCTGATTTTGTACTTATAACATCATTGCAAATGATTTCTTACATCGTAATAAATTAACTTAAAACATCCTCATATCATCAGTCACTTGACATAGTCCGTGGCTATGACGAAAAACCGGGTTCACCCGAGAAAAACTTTACACAAAAAATATTATAAATATGAATGTCTCAGGCTTAAGATGGTTACAGCCCAATATGTCGAAGGCATTTTCTGTTATAGGCAAGCGGTGCACCTCTAAAAAGACGTATAAAAAAACAAGTTGACCGACCAGACAGTTTCGCCAGGATGAAACCTTTTCTAATCGATGTATTATGTGTTTGCGAACAAAAAATCTTTGTGACATTCTTTCTTACCAACGGTCAGTAATTTGTTATTAACAAAAAACTTGCAAAATTGAAAAGGATTAAAAAATCTGTACAAAAACACATTTATCATATATTTTTGATAAAAATAAGCACTTTTTAAGTCCTGTCATTTTTTCGAACACCGCTTCGTTTTCGAGCTACGAGCGATTTAAGGTAGAAAAATAACCAAAATGCGCCATTTCCATAAATTTTGTTCTCGCTTTCTACTGCAGCTTTTTGAATTGAATTTTCGTTATTCGAGGTTACTCGTCGAAAGTTATATTTGCATGCCACATTTTTCTTATCCTGGCGAGTTTCTTTCTCCTTTCAAGATTTGCGATCAAAAACTGGTGAAATTCACCGATTCTCCACGAGCGGGCGAGTAGGCGGAAAACAAAATATCGATTCGCGAACTGTTGATATAGTAACTGTATACTTTTTAATTAATGATATTATCGCATAGTTATCTAAGATTACGAATTATACCTTACACTTAAATGAAAAATAAAGAAATTTAATGTTGTTACAAGAAATGCATACAATAATAACTATTCATTAATACAAAATATACATTTATGCTTAAATATAAACTTTTATTTATATTCATTTCTAACCATTAGATGAACAACTAATCTCCAGTCTCACATTCAGTCCCTGCTTCCATATCGTCAGTTTGTATTTCTAGATTTTTACATTTTATAGAGCAAGAGCACATTTCTTGTAACAACATTAAATTTCTTTATTTTTCATTCAAGTGTAAGGTATAATTCGTAATCTTAGATAACTATGCGATAATATCACTAATTAAAAAGTATACAGTTACTATATCAACAGTTCGCAAATCGATATTTTGTTTTCCGGCTACTCGCCCGCTCGTGGAGAATCGGTGAATTTCACCAGTTTTTGATCGCAAATCTTGAAAGGAGAAAGAAAGTCGCCAGGATAAGAAAAATGTGGCATGAAAATATAACTTCCGACGAGTAACATCGAATAACGAAAATTCAATTCAAAAAGCTCCAGTAGAAAACGAGAAAAAAATTTATGAAAATGGCGCATTTTGGTTATTTTTCTATCTTAAATCGCTCGTAGCTCGAAAACGAAGCAATTTTCGAAAAAATGACAGAGGTTAAAAAGTGCTTATTTTTGCCCAAAATATGTCACAGAGGTTTTTTGTTCGCAACAACATGATACATTGATTAGAAAAGGTTTCATCCTGGCGAAACTATCTGGTCGGTTAACTCGTTTGTTTATGCGTCTTTTTAGGGGTGCACCGCTCGCCTATTAGAGTTGGATTTTTGTTTGTTTGAATATTATGCACGGAGTTGTCCCGGTATATATTATCAGTCGCGGAAACATTATTATATTGCAATCAAGTGATCTGATAAGAGCGTGTGCCCTGACATATTGGGCAAAGCCTGGTTTTTCCCCATCATTCACGGACTGGGTTGCAGTCAAGTGTTTTTATAATGATTTTTCAAACTTTTTTTGGATGAAACCGGTTTTTCGTCATAGCTACGGACTAAGTCAAGTGACTGATGATATGAGGATGTTATAATTTATTTTAATACGATGTTTGAAACCATTTGCGATGATGTTGTAGGTAAAAAATTAGGAGCATGGTGTAGTTTACAGTTTGTCTTTATCGCTGTTATCCTTACACAGCGGCCGTAAGTGTTGGAGGTGACAACAGTCGCCTCTGGATGCTTTCTTAGAGCTACCATGTATCACGCCATAGGTTCTTAGTCGCTTGATACCTGATGGTCTAGGAAGTTTCTTACAATGAGCCTTCTGAGATGCCGCCAGTACCCTACTGACTCCTAAATATTCGAGATGTCCAGTGCATCTTGCGTGCACATTGCCTGTAGCCGAAATCACAATGGGATGAATAGATGCATGTTTCACATTCTTCCATAATGCCTTTACTTCATGCCTTAGCTCGCTATACTTGTGAATCTTGGTTGTATAAGTTGCCTGCAAATTTCGGTTAAGCGAACAAGCAATGTCGATGATGTAGACTTCCACCTTTTTTCTCTCTCATTACGATGTCAGGTCGATTGGCTCGGATGTAATGATCCGCCTGGACAGTCACATCCCAATATAAGATGTAATCTTTATTTTATAAAACGGGCGTTGGAATGTATCTATAGAAAGGCATCCATTCTGTTAAGAGTCCTAGGTTTAGGGCAAGTTGTTGATGTATAATGCCCGCCACAACATTATGCCTGTCCGTATACTCTCTTTGATCCATTACGCGACAACCATCAATAATTTGCTCGATGGATTCGTTGGTATCTCCACATAATCAGCACCGGTCAACCAGGTCTTGATGTAACACGTGTTTGTGATCAATCCTGGTGCTGACAACCCTACCCTGAATCGCAATGACGAATCCTTCCGTTTCTGAAAAAAGGACTCCCTTCCTCAGCCAAATATTGGATGCCTCACTATTCACTTCATATTGATCTAACGTTTTGGGGTGTTCGCCGTAAATTGTTTCTGCCCTGATATTCGAGGCCT
This sequence comes from Andricus quercusramuli, assembly GCA_932178445.1. NCBI lineage: Eukaryota > Metazoa > Arthropoda > Insecta > Hymenoptera > Cynipidae > Andricus > Andricus quercusramuli. Next base: position 57,238 of record CAKNXH010056954.1, read on the forward strand.
CCTCCGAGGACAAACTCAAGGGCGTGTAGTCAAGATCCGCTTTACAGATCGTATTGTAAAGCGCAACATCTCGCTTGCTGTGAAAATAGTCCCGCAACTGTATAACTTGTGACTCACACAGTTTCCTGACATTTCCAATTCCCCTGCCCCCTCTATGTCAAGGTAGAATCACCCTTGCAATCGCCGAATTACTGTGGTGCATTCGGTGTTTCGTCATTTCTACGTGGATGATTCTGTTTAATCGTTCGAGGTCGGTGTTCGACCATTTGATGAGCCCAAGTGAGTACGTGAGAACAGGGATGGCATATGTGTTGGTTGCCCTGATCTTGTTTAGAACCAATCTGAGTCTTGTAGTGAAGGCAGTCGTTAGGCTTTTCTTAACTATCGTATGCTGAATACTCGTGGATTCGAGAATACCCAGGTATTTATATGACTCGCCCTCAGCTATTGCCTCGATGTCATTCAAGGAAACGTTCTCTTGTTCTGTGGTTCCTAATTTTCCTTTGACTGCATGCACTGTTCTGCACTTATCTAGTTCAAACTCCATGTTGATATCATTGGAAAACTGCTTTGTGACATCGATCACCTGCTGCAGTTTCTTGTCCGAACTAGCGTACAGCTTCAGGTCATCAATGTATAGAAGATGGGTCAATTGATGAGCATCCTCGTTATCATGTACTCTGAACCCATGAGACATGCTATTTCGAGTTTTGCTCAGTGAGTTCAACGCTAAATAGAACCATAATGCACTGAAGGAGTCTCCTTGGAATATACCCATCGTAATGCGTATTGATCTAGTTATCCTTGGTTGTCCATGATCAAAATACTTGATTCTTGTACCCCAAAGCATCATCGCACGACTTAGGAAGTCAATGATACGCGGACAAAATGTGTATATTATTAAGACTTCAAGCAAATATTCATGCGGTACGTAAGGAAACGCTTGCCTGTAGTCAACGTATGTCATGTGCAAGTTTCTTTGATGTTTACGAGCTTGCGTCATGGCAACAGCGTCTATGGCGACTAGATCTTTAATGCCTCGAGAGTTTTTACCACATCCTTGTTGAAATTCAAGAATTCTGAATCAGACTAAAATCAAATTTAAAATCTCATTTAACGTCCAATAATCAAGTCAATATATAGAATTCCTGAAAATAAACCAAGAATTCAACGATAAAATTTGGACAACAAAGTAATGAGAGAAAGAGAGAATTCATAGAAATGCTTCATATTAAAAAACAAAATAAGTCCTCTATTAATTTAAAAACTGATTTAGATAGATTAAACAAAAGTTATTCAAGTTTGATTAATTACATATAGCTTTCATGAGTCTTGACTTTCTCTTATTTCTTGCTTGTTGTGACGGATTGGCCTATTGAACCACATTCAGATTTCAGGTATCGAAGGGATAGCGTTGCCGCTTGGTCGCTGTTCCCACCTGTTTTCATTTTCTTGCCTTGATAAGGGTACTGTGTGAGCACCGAAACGTTGGTCAATACTTTGCATGTTTTTTTTATTGTGATTTGATAATAATAAAAACCAAAAAGACGAAAAAAATAAAAAAGAGAAGGAAGGGGATTTGGTTGGTTGCCTTCTCATTTTTCTTTCCTCTTTTTTATTTTTGTCCAAAGAAACAAATTTTTTTATTTTGTTTTTTAGGAATTGCAATAGGAGCATTTTGTGGTGGTTGTCCAAATTTTATCGTTGAATTCTTGGTTCATTTTCGGGAATTCTATATATTCACATCCTTTTTGTTCTTCTGTAAGGATGCCATGTTCGTCGCAGTGAGAATATACCTTATGTGCTATGATAGCTGTAAGACATTTCAGATCTGGATGTTCGATAATCTTCCGGAAACACCCTACCAACCCAGGATGCACACTTGTCAGGTACTTGTACCAGAAATTGTGCACCATCTATGGACCTGGAGCTTTCCAGTTACATGCTTTTTTCAAAACTGCTGAAACATCTAAAGCTGTGATGTTTGTCAGCTCCATTTCAGGGTTATTGCTTGCTCTTGCTTTCTCTAGTTGGAACCACGCAGTGTCCATATTGCTTCTTTCAGTTTTTCCCCAAACATCTGACCAATAGTTAGTCATATCTTCCAATTCAGGGACTTCGGTGTCTTATTGGTTATTTTGCTTTACACTCAGTTCACGATAGAACCTTCTTTCATCTGCCTGAGAGGTTCGATTTTGTTGGCTTCTTGCACTACTTTTCGTGTACCGACGCAGTCTAGCAGTAAGAACATCAAGTCTCTGCCGCTGGGAGTCTATAATCTCATCCAATATTGCTGGTGTCAATGTCTCGATGTACCGAGGCTGGATGATTTTAATAACATGGTGTTTCAGCTTTCTGGTTCGATTTCCTTTCTTGTATTGAGTCAGTCGACCCAATTTGCAACTTACTTTATTGACATCCATATCCAACCTGATCTTCCATGGTGGATCTCGCTCCTGTCTTGGCGCAAAGACTGCATTTATAGGCCTAGTTCTGCGGCCCAAAGTTCTAATGGTTGCCACAGCTCCACAGTATATAAGAGATTGCACATCTAACTCATTTTGTGTTGCGTTCAAATTCACTAGTAAAACCTTGCTGTTCAGTTATTCTATTAGTACACGCCGATCATTTGTGATGTTCATCTTGGGCAGTGAATGCCTTTGTGTTGGTTCTACAAGTCTGAACTCTGGTAAAGCATGACCAAAATTCCTTTCAAGTTTCTGTAGTTTTTCTGGGACTTCGCTGTTTAGATCATCGTTTATAATGTCCGGATGTGGTTCTATTCCATCCGGTACTTGATGCTCATTATCCCTAGCATCTATGCCTTCAGCTGCAATCAAGTCATCGTTGTCCACATCTTCAAATGGATGTTCATCAATAGGAAGCTGCTGTTCCACTTCCATTTCGATGGCAGCTATTTCAACAGCCGAATGCAATTTGTTTCCAGATATTGAGCGTTTTTGATCTGCTAGATTCTGCTCATTTATTCTTGCGGCTAATCCTGAGTACTTAAGTAAGAAGAGACGGTGATTTTCTTTCCTTTCGCTTCGCCCACTTTTATTTGTCAAAAAATAAAAGCGCATCACATCTCTGTTCAAATGGTATGTCCATTTCAATCGCCTCCTTGGTTGTTGAACCTCTGCTTCTGGCACTGGTTGTATTAGGCCATCTACCTCCTGAGGATGTGGTGGTGCTGGATCATAACCAGATTGAGGAAGAACATCAGTTGCCGCTGCTTGTTCGTATGACGCGGCTTCCTCTAACTGCTGTTGATTGCCGTTGTTTTTCCACCTCAAATCGACCTGCTGTTTAATCTCCATTGCTCGATCTTCTGAGATGAGTAGATTAGTCCTGATGTCCTTCACCTTAGCGATACCCTGATAAAAATTTCGGATTCTGAATTTGGTCCGAATTTATCCGAAATTAATCCGATTCACGATTCTTTTCCGAAATATGTCCGATCTAATCCGAAAACTGTGCGAAAACAGTCAGAAATCTGTCTGATTATGTCCGGAGTCTGTCCGGACCATAAATTTCGACTCCCGAAAGAGTCCGATTTGATCCGAAATCAGTCCGGAATTCAAAACCTGAAATTTTTCTCGTTATACTAAAAATGGAAAATAGTCCGGTCTAATCCGAAATTTATCCGAACGTAAACTTTCACTCCCGAAAGAGCCCGACTTGATCCGAAATTAGTCTGGAACTCAGTACCTGAAATTATTTTTGTTAAAGTAAAGCCGGAAAATCGTCTGATTAAATCCGAAATCTGTCCGGTCTAAAACATCAACTCCGAAAATAGTCCGATTCTATTCCAAATTAATCCGCAGGTTTTAGTTGTCATTCGGTGAAATTGAAGTGAAAACGGAAAATCGTCTCATTAAATCCGAAATCTGTCCGGTCTAAAACATGTACTCCGGAAGCAGTCTGATTCTATACGAAGTTAATCCACAGATTCAAGTTGTCATTCGGTGAAATTAAAGTGAAAACGAAAAATCTTCCGACTAAATACGAAATCTGTCCGGTCTAAAACATCAACTATGAAAATAGTCTGATTCTATCCGAAATTAATCCGCAGGTTTTAGTTGTTATTCGGTGAAATTGAAGTGAAAACGGAAAATCATCCGCTTAAATCCGATATTCGTCTAGTCCAAAACATCGACTCCAGAAACAGTCCGATTCTATTCAAAATTAATCCGCTGGTTTGAGTTGTAATATCGTGAAATGTAAATGAAATCGGAAAATCGTTCGCTTAAATACGAAATTAATCCAGTCAAAAATATTGACTCTGGAAGCAGTCCGATTCTTTAAAAAATGTATCCGCAGGTTTAAGTTCTAATTTGGTGACATTCAAGTGAAAACGGGAAATACTACTGCATAGTAGGGCGTATCGAAAAAAATTAAATATTTTGCTTTCGTTTTTCGGTTGGGCGTCAGACAAAAAACCACAAAAGCGATAATGAAACTTCGAAAACAAACAAAAACTATGAGAATTCCGGTAAAGACGTGAATAGTAACACGGAAAATGACGAGAAAGCTAACAAGCTTTTGAACAAGGATGAGGATAACTATATGTGACGTGCGCCGAAGAAAGGGGGCTTACTCTGGAAAGCGAGATCTTTCAGGACGAGCGGTCGAAGTCGACCCGATAGACGCGACTTTTAGGAGAGAGGGAAGACTAAGGAAATCTTCCCGCTCCACTTGCCACTACATTCTCACTCATGTAGCGGCGCTGCTCACGGACGGTATATAGATGAGACGCGGAGATGTAGTGGTGAGTGGTGGGAGGTGTTTCACGGGATCTCGAGCTCTCGAGCGAAAGCACGATTTCTCGGGTACCTATCAACTCAATTATTAGCAATAATAATGCTCGGAATTTTTTTTCGAGGGTATCATTAAAAAGAGCATCTCAAAAACTATTGAAAGGTGTAAAAACCTCGATTTCGATTTTTTGAGAGTAAGTCCCTTTTCTTCGGCGCACGTCACATATGGTTCCGATAGAAAAGGCATTTGTTCATGAAAGTGAATTTACAGCTCTCTTGGAAAGAAGAAGCAGTTGATGGGAATGATGAAAGATTTGATGACGATGTGGAAGAAGGCGCAGTTGATCGGAATGTTGATAGAATTGACGTTGATGTGAAAAAAAGAGTTTATGGGAATGATGATGGAATTGACGATGATGTGGAAGAAGAATCAGTGGACGGGAATGATAATAATTGATTCAAATAGTTTTTGTTCTACTGTTCCCTAAACTGTATGCTATTATTGTACGTAATATTTCACTATTCAACATACGTCGTTCGAAAGTGTTCTAATTTCTTTCCTAAAAGTGCATTACAAATGTTATCAAAAATGACTTCTCGTACAACTTTTTAACGTCCTGTTTTTGCTCATTTATAATTTAATACTGTATAACTGTATCGAATTTCATTATTTTAGTTCATTTTGCTATACCGGATAAGATTAGGGTGTATTGCTGTCGTGAATAACTAGACAAATATTGGGCAAAGACGAATAAGATCTAAATTATTCGCATTTGTCAGAAAGGACGAATTTCTGAATTAACCGGGTGAGATCCGGATTAATCGCATTCTTAAAAAACGTACAAATTCCGGACTTAACCGGATTAATCGCAACCGCCAGACCGCACAAAACATGGACATGGCCGAACACGACCGGGCAAAAACTGAAGTGCGTTATATGTAGTAGTATTAAGTTAAGCTATAGAAATAGGATTGTGAGCGTCGGATAAATGAAGAATACATTTCTCGAGTGTAAACTGCTTATATAACCTTGTTCTATAACGCTTATCCGGTCCGTCAGACCGCACAGAAAACGGGCATGATCAGATAGAATTCGGATTGATCGAATCTGTCAGACCGTACAACTTTCGGATTCTACCGGACAATATACAGATTTATTATTTTTTTGGTTCTACTTTATCCGGAAAATTTGTAAATACACCGGGATAGAATCCGGATGACGACCTGGACACATTCCGGATTGATAGCATCCGTTAGACAATACAAAATACGGACTCAACCGGATCTAACCCGGACTGATGGAATCCATCAGACCGTAAAACTTTCGGATTCTACCGGATGATATTCGGATTAATTTCCGTGCTCCTTCGACCAGACAAATTTCGGACACGACCGGATAAAATCTGGAGGACAAAAACCGGACGACGTAACGGACAATTTCGGACAGATTTCCGAATCCGGAATTTGTCCGGATTTTTTAGCAGGGATAAGATCTCTTAGTGCGACTTTCTCTATTTCAGGATACTTTGCGGCAAATATAGCCAACGGCGATACCACGCTGCAAACACCAGTTCCCGTAAGATCACTGAAGTTAGGCAGCGTTGGGCGCGGTCAGTACTTGGATGGGTGACCGTTCGGGAATACTGCGTGGTGTTGGCCCGTCGTGGGTGTGGTGGACCCACACTGGTAGTATTTATCCACCTAGAAACACTACCCGAATCGGGTAGTGAGGCAATGAACTTTCGAGTTCGAACTGCTAATCAATTTTTTTTTGCGGCAAATTTGGTCCTTTTCTGCGTGAGGTTACAAACTTCGCGCTTTCATAATAGAGACGCGTCAGTTCCTCATTCATTGCGGCATCCCACTTGATGCTCTCCCACGGTATTTTTGTTAAAGTGGTTGGCTGCAAATAGCTAATGCTAGCCAAAGCATCCTCAGCAGACACAGTTGATGTTTCACTGCTTACCGTATGTCGCAGATGTTCTTGCTGGCCAGCTGTTTGATTAGTGAGATCTGCCTGACCAACTGGCAGCTCACCATCACCACTGTCCCACATGCTGTGGCCCCCAGCGGTGGCTCCAGGGGCGCCCCGATGATCCTCGGGTAGCGACAAGCGTTTCAAAAATTTTAAAATACTCTCCATTATCATTTATGGGTTCTGGTGTTCCTCTTACTCACTTTCCTCTTCGTTCTCTGCCTGTCTGCCTCGGAAAACCCTGTCAGTGGCAATGCTGTGGCTAACAAAACCGTCAAATTCATGAGAGAAAAGCTCAAGCCCTACCGCGACGACAACGCGAGAACACCTTCGGTAGGGTTATGATTATTATTATTATATATATTATGTTATATTCAGAGAAGTTGTAGGCCCCGCAAGCTACGATCATGGTTCCCTAAAGAAACCAATCCCGAAGCTACTGGAACGTGTATAACGTGATAACATCGGGCAACACTGTTCCTTGGAGTCAGGTCCTAGCCGCGGATGACCTTACGCGGCAGACAAGACAGTCGGAGATGAAGGTTTCACCTTTGGATACTTTTTTAGAGCTACCAATCTTTGTAGAATGTTAAGAGGAACAGTGCTGACGGACCAGATGGAGTGATCCCAGAAGAACAGCCTTTTGCAGCCAGATCGCGATAAAATGAGCCTGACGCTGACAGGCCGGAATCTTGTTGAGTTGGCTGATAAATGAAGCTTTCATACCTCCAAGACAGCCGAGTATGAGAATTATAAGATGGACTTTGTAGCCTTGGTACAGCCTACTCAGCTCGAAAAAAAGTGCTTGATATTTCGCTTATTTTTCTCCCTCCTTGGAGGACAATATCAGGCTTCGTAGCACTGATACGTTGAGTGGTGGAGAATGAGAAATTCCAGTAGATCTTACACTGATCATTCTCCACAACGGACTCGAGTTCCCCCTGGGCGTACGGCAAGACGGGCAATAGATCAACACCATATCCTCTCTTTGAGGATGCCAGTGAGTAGCTTGTAGCTGGTGTTTAAACAAGCTATGGGCCTGTAGTTCTTTGGACTTGACAAATCTCCGGTCTTAGGGATCAATACCGTGCGTCCTTCCACTAGCCACTGCGGGACGGGTTGTTCTCCGTTTAAGAAAGTAGTAAATATACGAGCTAGATGTTGATGCGTAGAAGTAAACTTCTTCCACCAAAAGTTGTTGATTTTATCTAGCCCTGGCGCTGAAAAACTTGAATTATATCAAATTAAATTATTATTATTATACCATTAAGCCATTTCGCTCTCGGGGTAGGCGTGACTTGCTCGGTTGGAAAATAGTAGTGTGTATCTGGGTATATAGGTATAAGGTAGATAGGTGTATAGGTACAAGGTAGATAGGTATATAGGTGTGAGGTATAAATATTTGAGATTGATCTAGAATTCTAGTGTTATTTATTCAAATGACACGTTCGTTCCTCAAAACTGCGTCGACCCAGGTTGCTGATCAATCTCTGTAACGATCACGCCCAAATGAAGAGCCTCACAAAATTGTTATGTGTGGTTCCCCACTTGGGCCCATCAGTATCCAAGGTCTTTTGTTTCAGGTGTCATTCAGTCTACTCACATTTTTTTTATAAACTATTTGTCGTCACATTTTTCTGTCCTAGCATACTGCTCTAGCTTCCTTCACGTCGATGAATTTTTTTATGCAAGCTTTTGTGTTTCTGCAGCTTCTTATGTCTCTTCGGATTAATGTCTCATTCACAGATTCTAACCATTCTTTCGGCTGTCTACATCCGGGCATTCTGCCATTCACTTTACCTTTGTACACTTGTTTAGTCAGTCGTTCATCTTTCATTCTTTCAAGATGTTCGAACCATCTTAACTGATTTCTTTCCCCTTTGTCAACTATTGTCTCTCCTGTACCACATTCTTTAAAGATTATCTCGTTTTTGGCTTTTTCCACCAGTGTTTTCCCGCATATTATGCGCAGAGGTTGTATGCCAATCGCGTTAATTTCACTCCTGTCCTTTTCTTGACAGGTCCATCCCTTATGAAAAAGAAGTATTGGTAAGTATTGGATCCAGTACTTTTTTCGCGAAAAAGTATTGGATTTTCAATACTTATTCGCAAAAAAAGTATTAGATACAATACTTTCCTTTTACCCTTACACTAGCTTTACTTCCAGTATATATTGTTTTTATTGCTTATAGGAGCCATCCATTCACTCCGTACTCTTCAAGCACTTCCCAAAGTTTACTTCTATTTATTTTGTCAAATGCTTTTTCTAGGTCAACAAAGGCACAAAAAACTTTCTTTCCTACTCTCAAGCTTTTTTCTGTAATCTGTCTTAAACTAAATATCTGATCTGTAAATGATATTCCTGGCATAAATCCACTTTGAACATCCCATATCGTTTTTTCTGTAATTTTTATTACCCTACGAATAAGAATTTTTGAGTATTTTTTACTTACGGCACGTAGTAAGCTGATATCTCTGTAATTACTGCAGTTGCTTTTATATCCCTTTCTTTTGTATATTGGTACGATAATCGCTTTTCTTCAATCTTGTGGGACTTCTCCCATCTCGATACATAAATTTATCAATTCGCACAATTTGTGAGGTATGCACTTGCCACCGTATTCGAGCACGTCAGTGCTAATACTGTCTACACCAGCAGCCTTGCCGTTTTTCAAGTTCTTAATTATATCTTTAACCTCAGTGACACAGACTTTTTCAATTCGGTTTTCTAATGCATTATGTTCTATGTCGCCGTTCTGTTGCCCTATATCTTCACCTCCTAATAATTCTTTGAAAGAGTCTTTTAGAGCGTCTAATATCCCGTCTATATCATATAGCATTTCACTTTCGCTGTTTCTCATGCTATTCAAATGCTGTTCAAAATTATCTGCTTGACTGAACTCTTTTTAAAATCATTGAAAAATTTTGAAATCTTTTGAAATTTTTTGAAATCTTTTGGACCTTTCTTGAAACAATTGAAAAATTTTGAAATAATAAACAATCTTAATGGAATCATCGAAATATTTTGAAATCTTTTTGATTTTTCGCTATCTGGAAAAATGTATCGAAATCTCTGAAACCTATGAAATATTTTTAAATCTTCCAAACCATCGATATCTTTTCAAATCTTGAAAATATTTGTGAAATCTTTAAAATCTTCATAAAATCATTGAAATGTTTTGAAATCTTTGTAATTTTTTATAATTCTTGAAAATTTTTTCAAATATTTAAAGTCTTTAAAACCTTTTGAAATCTGTTTGAAAAATATTTATTTTTTTTCAATGTTGAAAATTATTTGCTTGAATGAAGTCTTAATGAAATATTTGGGAATTTTTTCGAAATCTTTGAAGATTTTTGGAAATGTTTAAATTTTCACTTAATAATGAAAAACCTCTATGAAATCATTGAAAACTTTCGAAATCTTTGTGATTTTTCCTGTCTTGAAAAATGTCATGACATCTTTGAAATATTTTTAAAAAATCATCATTGAAATATTTAAAATTTTTCAAAATCTTTGAAACGTCTGAAAAATCTCAGAAACTTTTAGAAATATCAGAAAATCTTTTAAATCTGTCAAACCACCCAAAACATTTGAAATATTGGAAAAAAATTTTAACTTTATAAAACCACTGCAATATTTTGAAATCTTTGTGATTTTTTGATGTGTAAACATCTTAGACCTCGATATGGGGAGTCGCGCCTGATTCGAATGAAACCACGACAGCATAGTGTAACGCTACACGTTGTGTCTTATGGCACAGACCGGAGGCTCGCTTTTCTTCACCCACAGACAGGAGCCCTTCAGTCTCTCTTTGCCCATCTCTCTCTCTCTCTCCTTTTCCATCTCTCTCTCTCCTCCATCTCTCTCTCTCTCCTTCTCCACCCCCTCTCTCTCACGCATTTTAAATTCATATTAAATTCTGTAGAGTTCAATTTAGTGTACGATAAAATATACCGGAAAAGAAAATTGAAATCCGGCATATTTTGCCGGACTAGAATATTTGATCTTATATCATCTTAAAATCGTGGAAAATTATTGTTTTCTGGATATAAGTGATAGAATTTATTAATCTTCTTCAGGAAATATAATTAGCCTAATTCTAAATGTAGATGCGTAATATAAATGCCACACAATGTATTCTTTCAGAGAACTCATATCGGTCCGCACCGGTATTTTATAAACAAAGCTTGACTAAGCAGGCAAAGGAGAAAATGCGTTTTAGGAAAGGAGCCGTACGTAAATTACGTAACGGATAATCGACCCTCTCCAGCCCCGTGTAACGAACCGTAACAAAATGTTTCTACCCCCCTATTGCTGTACGTAATTTATGGTTTCCAGAAATAATAAGATATGGGACTTGAAACTAGTGGAAATTAGTTGTATTTAAGATAATGCGTGCTGTGCAGGGAGAAAACTTCATTTTCAAAATTCTATGATTTTTCTTCGACCAATTTTTTTTCTTTAACCATTAACATGCAAATCCCATTAACATACATATACTAATCAAAAATTTTGAAATTTATTTCTTTTAAACAAAAAAAGTGACTTTTCTACGATAAGAGATGACTTCTTAAGAAAATACTTAAATTTTCTACAAAATAATTCAATTCTCTACAAAACAATTCACTTTTCAAAGAAATAGTTTAATTTTCAACCTTAAAAGAAAATTCGTAACAAAAAAGTTTAATAGTTGATAGTTCAACCTAGAAGGATGAAATGTAATTGAAAAAAAATTAATTTCAAAATCAAAAAGACGAATTTTCAACAAATAAAAAGATTTCTCAGTGATGAAAGAAAAAAAAGTTCACCTGAATTGTTGATCCTGAAAGCCAAAAGACGAATTTTCTGTACAAACATTGAATTTGCAACAAGTAAAATAGGAATTTTCAGAAAAAAAATTAATTTTCAACAAAATAGTTAAATTTTTAACCAAAGCGGTAAAGCTTCATTAAAAACAAATTCAACAGAATAGTTCAACTTTTACTCACGCAGTTAAATTTTCAATTATAAAAAATCAGTTCTCAACTAAATAGTCAAACTTTAACCAAAGAGACGAATTTTCAAATAAAAATATGAATCTTCAACGAAAAAATTATTTTTTAACAAAGTGGTTCAAATAAAATTTTCAAAAAAAAAAAACTGTTTAAATGAGAAGTGAATTTTCTACGAAGGTATTTGAATTTTCAACCCAAAAAGACGATTTTTCGATAATAACAGTTAAATTTTCATGCAAAAAGGATGCCTTTTTGAAACAATTATTTCATTTTTAATCAAACAGTTGCATTTTCATCGAAGAAAAATCAATTTTCTACTGAAGCAGATGAAATTTTAAATCAGAAAGACAAATATTTAAAAATATAGTTGAATTTTCAAGCAAAAAGATTAATTTATGAACAAAACTGTTGCATTTTCAAACAAATAATAAAATTTACAACTAAAAAGATCATTTTCAGGAAGAAGGAACTGCAAAAAAAGAAATATAAATACAAAGCAAATAAATTACTAAGAAGAATGTTATATCAGGAATACCGCAAAACTTAATTTTAAAAATTCTCTAATTTTTGCCTAACCACCTTTTCATTTCCCCTGACCATTAATATTCAAAAACCAGAATATTACATTTGTAACATTTTGAACCTAGAATCTTTTATAAGCGGAATAAAATAATTTCAAATAAAAGTTGAAAATTTTCAAATCTATTCGGTTTGACAGTTATTTAAAGTTATATAAATCTCGGACTTTTGTAAGATTTTTTTACAAATCCCTGACTTTTTCCTGAATTAAAAAAAATTGTTGTTGGCTAGGTTCCTTTTTTCACTCACCAGTTTCCTTTGGTGCGTAAAGTTGAATTCATATTAAATTTCTGTACAATTTCTGCGAGATACTTATTTAATTTGTGAATTTCCGAAAGTTACATACATGAATGAAGAACCCCCCCCCTTCAGTAATAAATCGTAACAAAATCTTTTGACCCCTCCATCCCCCTTAAACTGTTACGTAATTTCAGTACGGTCCCAAATAAAATAGTTTGAAGAATGAATCAATGAATTTTTTAAGTGTTGAAAATTATATCATTTTTGAACAATTTGAACTTAAAAACAGTACAATTTAGTGATTATAAGTTGTTTCTTGAAAATCTTAAATGAAAAATGTCATTTACAAATGAAAAATTAAAAAAAATGAAACAATGAAAACTTTAAAATAATGAATATATTAATTGAAATGTTTTTGAAAATTAAAAAAATATTTTGAAGTTTCAATCGGATGCATACATTAAATTAATTACGTAAGGCATTCAAATTGAAATAGTTCAATTTTTAACGTAAAAATCTATAAATTATTCAATTATAAACAGATTCAGAATCGTCTTATAAAATCAATTTTATTATAATTCTATTGTTAAGAGTCGTACTACAGTTCAATTTTAAAAATAAATACTTAATTTATATTTACAGTTTATCAACTTAACATTTTTCTTGTTTTCTTTTTTTTTGTCGAAGTTAACCCGTACCACCGAGCCTCTGAAATAAACATGGGGTTTTAAATGGGAAAAGCTTGATTTAGAAAAAAATGGGAAAAAGAGCTACTTGTTATAAAATTTTTGTGAATTGTTATTATGCTTGGAAAGTGACCCCAAAAAATGCAAAATAGCAGTTCTCTATTAAGTTCATACTAAAAACGGTGTCCTTCGGATTTTCTTTACAAGAATTATTTTTAATTAATAAGGGACGAGTTTCCAAGTATTTTGTAAATAAGTTTTTATTATTCAAACAATAATTATTTGTTCATTCAAATCCGGCAAAATATGCCGGATATGTCAATAGAGAGAAAATCTACAGTTTATTATTATTAAAGTAGGGTTATTGTTACATTGTTAGATTAGGATTATTACCCTATTGGAAAATAACTGTCCAGAAACTTTTGCACGACATTATATATAAGAGAAAATAAATTTTTATACTCCCACATGTGCGTGAGTTATTATTTGCTTTATGTAATATTTCAATTTCAGTCAACGTTTACCGACGATGTTTACACATAGATCTGTCTTGGGTCATAGTTTAGGACGCACGCGATTTATTTTCTGACTCTTGAGAAACCTTTAAAATATCTTAAAATATTTAAAATCTTTGAAATAATAAGTATTAAAAATCTTTATGAAATCATTGACATATGTAGAAATTTTTAAAATTTGTTTTATCGTGAAAAATATGTGCCGAATCTTTTCAATATTGAAAAAAATGTATATTGTTGAAATTTTTCGAAACCTTTTGGAACTTTTTGAAACATTTAAAATTTTCTGAAATAATAAATAATCTCAATGGAATCATGGGAATATTTTGAAATATTTGAAATATTAAGAAAAATCTTTATTGAAACATTTGAAACCTTTGAAATCTTTTTGAAAAATATTTATTTTCTTTCAATGTTGAAAATTATTTGCCTGAATGAAGTCTTAATGAAATAATTGAATATATATGAAAGATTTCGGAATTTTGTCGAAATCTTTGAAGATTTTTGGAAAGGTTTAACACTTTTTCGAAATATTAAAAAACCTCAATGAAGTCTTTGAAATATTTCGAAATCGCTGTGATTTTTTCTAGCTTGGAAAATCTTATGAAGTCTTTGAAATATTGAAAAAAAAATTATTATTGAAATATTTCAAATTTAAAAAAATCTTTGGAACGTCTGAGAAATCTTGAAAACTTTTAAAAATATCGGAAAATCTTTGAAATCTGTCAAACCACCAAAATCATTGAAAATATTTGAAATATTTTTAAAATATTCAAAACCTTTATAAAACAACTGAAATATTTAAAAATATTTGTGATTTTTTTTCTAAATCTTGAAAAATCTTTAAAATATGTTAAAATCTTTAAAACCTTTAAAATATTTTCAAAAATATTTATTCTCTCTCAATGTTTGAAATTACCTGGTTAAATGAAGTTATTCTGATATGATTGAAGAAATTTGAAATCTTTGCGAAGTTTTTGAAAGATTAAAACAAATTTTCTAAGTATTGAAAAACCTTTATGAAATCATTGGAATATGTTGAAATCTTTTTAATTAGTTTTATCTTGATAAATCTGAGCTGAATTTTTTCAATATTATTTAAAAAAAATTGAAATCCTTGAAATGTTCGAAACCTCTGCGAAAACTTTGAAATCTTTTTAAATCTTAGTAAATCCACAGGCGACGACGATGATGAAGATACTTTGGTTCATTAACACGTTAATCAAATATTTATAAAAGTGAGTGATTTTATATGAAATAACTTCGTCTGTCTTTAATTGTGAAACAGTATTGACTAAAGATTCTTGCAGTATCTACGTGGATATGAAAGGAGAATATTCAAAAACTCTCTAATAAACCTTTTATAACATAATTTATAGGGAGTCCAGCACAACACTTTTCATCTTCAATTTATTATAACTTTCACTTTTGAAACTAGAAAACACGTTCAAAACAAGCGACGCGACGCGCGAGAAATTCGAGGTTAAAAAATTGAAAATCGTCAGATACAAGCGGTTGGAGATTACACAAGACAGAGGCAGATTGCATGAAAGTTAAACGTTTAGAAATTCTCGACGTCTTCTACGCCATGCTGTGCAATCACAGCGATTGACATGGAGCCCCATGATTGGTCGAGAACCTTGTGCGCCATGCATTGTGCGCTGTGCAAATGTGCGTGCGCCCGCTTAAGATCTATTACGACTGTGCGTTTTGTCGCACAGGCAGTGGAGAGTGGACAGTGGTGACAGCAGCAGTAGAACTAGGGTTGCCACCTAGGCCGGTTCGTGCCGGTTTGACCGGCGCAAACGTCTTGAGGCCGGCTGCCGGCGGAATCGCGTAAAAGCCGGCGGAACTCTCGAAATGCGTCTACGAAAGTACAAACTTAAATATTGTCAGAAGACATGTTTAACTTTAAAGTTGTTTTAAAAATGTTATCAACAATATTACAAAATAATTTTGAAGGTATGCTATTTATATCATAGCGCGATACTTGAAAAAATGGTGGTGAAAACGATTTTTGCATTCCCCCCAACCCTCGGTCAAATGACGTGCCGGCTGAAGTCTGCGAGGAAGGTGGCAACCCTAAGCAGAACCAAATTATCTTCATCGTCGTCGTCGCCTGTGGATTTACTAAGATTTCATAAGATTTCAATGTTTTCGAAGATTTTTAAATATTTCAAAGATTTCACAAAGATTTTTCACGATTTAGAAAAAAAATCACAAAGATTTCAAAATATTTCGATGATTTTCTAAAAACTTCAAAGATTTCACAAATATTTTCAAGATTTTTAAAGACTTCGATGGCTTTGGAGATTTCAAAGATTTTCAGATATTTGAAAGGTTTTGCAGAGGTTTCGAACATTTCAAAGATTTCAATTTTTTTAAAAATAATATTGAACAAATTTGGCTCAGATTTATCAAGATAAAACTAATTACAAAGATTTCAACATATTCCAATGATTTCATAAAGATTTTTCAATACTTACAAAATTTGTTTAAATCATTCAAAAACTTCACAAAGATTTCAAATTTCTTCAACCATATCAGAATAACTTCATTTAACCATGTAATTTCAAACATTGAGAGAGAATAAATATTTTTGAAACTATTTTAAAGGTTTTAAAGATTTTAACACGTTTTAAAGATTTTCCAAGATTTAGAAAAAAATCACAAATATTTCAAAATATTTCAGTTGTTTTATAAAGATTTTGAATATTTTAAAAATATTTTGAATATCTCAAATGATTTTGGTGATTTGACAGATTTCAAAGATTTTCCGATATTTTAAAAAGTTTTCAAGATTTCTCAGACGTTTCAAAGATTTTTTTAAATTTGTAATATTTCAATGATAATTTTTTTTCAATATTTCAAAGACTTATAAGATTTTCCAAGATAGAAAAAATCACAGCGATTTCGAAATGTTTCAAAGACTTCATAGAGGTTTTTTAATATTCCGAAAAAATGTTAAACCTTTCCAAAAATCTCCAAAGATTTCGAAAAATTTCCGAAATCTTTCATATTCATTCAATTATTTCATTAAGACTTCATTCAGGCAAATCATTTTTAACATTGAAAGAAAATAAATATTTTTCAAAAAGATTTCAAAGGTTTCAAAGATTTCAATAAAGATTTTTCTTAATATTTAAAATATTTCAAAAGATTTCAATGATTCCATTGAGATTATTTATTATTTCAAAAATTTTTGAATGTTTCAAAAAGTTCCAAAAGGTTTCGAACAATTTCAACAATATAAATTTTTTTATATATTGCAAAGACTCGGCACATATTTTTCAAGATAAAATAATTAAAAAGATTTGAATATATTTCAATGATTTCATAAAGATTTTTAATACTTATTATTTGAAAGGTTTTAAAGATTTTAAGATATTTTGAAGATTTCTCAAGAGTAAAAAAAAACACAAAGATTTCAAAATATTTCAGTGGTTTTATAAAGTTAGAAATTTTTTTTTCAATATTTCAAATGTTTTTGGTGGTTTGACAGATTTAAAAGATTTTCTGATATTTCTAAAAGTTTCTGAGATTTTTCAGACGTTTCGAAGATTTTGAGAAATTTCAAATATTTCAATGATGATTATTTAAAAATATCTCAAAGATGTCATAAGATTTTTCAAGACAGACAAAATCACAAAGATTTCGAAATGTTTCAATGATTTCATACAGGTTTTTCATTATTTAGTGAAAATTTTAAACATTTTCAAAAATCTTCAAAGATTTCGAAAAAATTCCTAAATATTTCTTATTTATTCAATTATTTCATTATTACTTCATTCCGGCAAATAATTTTCAACATTGAAAGAAAATAAATATTTTTCAAAAAGATTTCAAAAGGTTTTAAAGACTAAAATATTCAAAAAAATTTTCAACAATTATAAAAAATTACAAAGATTTCAAAACATTTCAATGATTTTATGAAGACTTCAAAGATTTCACAAATATTTTCAAGATTTGAAAAGATTTCGATGGTTTGGAAGATTTAAAAATATTTCATAGGTTTCAGAGATTTCGATAAAGATTTTTTTTTAAATTTAAAAGATTTCACAGACATTTTTCAAGATAGCGAAAAAATCAAAAAGATTTCAAAATATTTCAATGATTCCATTAAGATTGTTTATTATTTCAAAATTTTTTAAATGTTTCAAGAAAGGTCCAAAAGATTTCAAAAAATTTCAAAAGATTTCAAAATTTTTAAATGATTTTAAAAACAGTTCATTCAAGCTGATAATTTTGAATATTGGAGGAAAATAAGTTTTTTTTCAGTTTACAATACATTTAAATTGTGTAAGATAAAGCTTACCCAAACTATTGTTTGGAAAGTTGGAGTAGTCTTCACCATAAACGGATGGAACGTCATCCCAGACGCTTTCGTGAATTTCACGTTCTGAGACCGTTCTACTTCCTCCATCCTTTTCGTCCTCATTCTCATCCTCCTCATCGTAGTCGTAATCATCCTCCTCGTAGGTTATTTCTTCTGCTTCCTCCTCCTCCTCCTTCTCCTCATCTTCAGCTGCTTCTACGAGTGTTTTCACAGGCCCCTCTTCCACGACCATGTTGTTCACTGTCATGATTATCATCATCGGAATACGTATCATCATCGAGTCCAGGTGAATAGTCTACAATATTCGCCGGAACATGGTCGGGGTTTTGGGGTTTAAGAATACCCTCGATCGAAGCACCTCTAGCCACTATAATTAAAAAAAAATAAATTATCATAAACTCACATTACACACACTTGCACTAAATGAAGTAAAAACAACTTACTCAAATTTTGTAAAATTAGGTCCGACAAATGACCACTTCGCTGCATATATGGGGCAAAATTCGTCAAGTGTACCCGCCTAAAAACTTGTTGTCTCCGATTTTCGTGGAAGTCCGCGAAATTGTTGTCCTAGTGAACCTCTTTTAATTCTCTTAAGAGAAAGTCTCTAGTACGACGGGTCATCATCACACAGGGGCTCGAATTTCCAACCTTTTACCGCGCACGCTGATACTCAATTAACTATAACTTCTACAAAAGTTATCCAAATTAACTTTTTTATGGGAGGCTTGGAAACGTTTTTTCATCAGCTTCAAGGTGAATACAATGATTTTAGATAAAAAAACTATTTGAGCTTCATTTTGCAATTTTAAACATATTTTTGAGTTTTCCTCCAAGTGCGGCCGTTAATTTTTTTTTCAAAATCATGTTTAAAAGAAAGCTTAACTTTCTACCTTTAAAATGAGCCATTTTCGAAAGTGGGGCGAAAGAAATTGGTGGAGATATGTAAAACTTCTTGCGCGCGGTTTCTGCGTCGCAGTGCGGCTAGGCGCGACGATCACGACGTACCGTCTTTTGCGGACTTATTTAACTGTACTTCTCATCATTTCTTCGAAAGAATGTCATTTTTGGCTTAAACGAAATTTAAAATGAAATGAAATTTATAATTCGGGGTGATTTTTCAGTGTTAGTCCCCTCGCCTCTTACATCGAAAATTTAGTCAAATAATTTGCTTATTACACTGTATGTGCACTTCTCGTTCTTCTTTGCTTCACAGTTTTCATCGGGAAGACATCGCATACTATTGATGATGAATATTTTCTCAACTTGAGAGTTAATTCAGCAGAAAATTTCAAGGACATTTAAAAAGACTTCCAACGCGTGCTAGCCTACAGGCGTCATCTAAAGATCCGATTTTGACTGCTGAAGCCTTGTTTCAATGGGCTAAGAAAAATTCAGTTGAAACTTTACTTTTCTTTAGTTCCAAAGAAAATCACGCCATCACTACTCAAGAACTCAAGAGGAGATTCACATTAGCAAATACAGTGCCTGGAACACAAAAATATCACTCTTTCGTTCCCTCTGCTGAATTAACTCTCATATTGAAGAAATATTCATCATCAATAGTATCGTATATCGGGGCAGCCTATTCACTTGCGACAGAAAAATAGATGGGGAGCTAGATAGGCGTATAAATAAGGGTAAGCAGGTTATCAGTAGAGCAGGGTCCATCCCCACAAATAAAAACATCAAAAAAAGCTAAAATGGCCATACATAATTCTATATTCGTACCGACTGTACTATACGGTAGCGAGACATGGCTAAATGGTTCAATAATAATAATAGTATGTGACGTTTTTTCGAAAAAAACTGTGAGGCAAAGAAGAACGAGAAGTGCACATACAGTGTAATAAGCAAATTATTTGACTAAATTTTCGATGTAAGAGGCGAGGGGACTAACACTGAAAAATCACCCCGAATTATAAATTTCATTTTACTTTAAATTTCGTTTGAGCCAAAAATGACATTCTTTCGAAGAAATGATAAGAAGTACAATTAAATAAGTCCGCAAAAGACGGTACGTCGTGATCGTCGCGCCTAGCTGCACTGCGACGCAGAAACCGCGCGCAAGAAGTTTTACATATCTCCACCAATTTCTTTCGCCCCACTATCGACAATGGCTCATTTTAAAGGTAGAAAGTTATGCTTTTTTTAAACATGATTTTGAAACAAAAATTAACGGCCGCACTTGGAGAAAAACTCAAAAATATGTTTAAAATTGCAAAATGAAGCTCAAATAATTTTTTTCACCTAAAATCATTGCATTAACCTTAAAGCTTATAAAAAAACGTTTCCAAACCCCTATGAAAAAGTTAATTGGGATAACTTTTGCAGAAGTTATAGTTAATTGAGTATCAGCGTGCGCGGTAAAAGGCTGGAAAATCGAGCCCCTGTATGTTGACAACCAGTCGTACTAGAGACGTTCTCTTAAGGGAATTAAAAGAGGTTCACTAGGACAATAATTTCGCGGACTTTCAAGAAAATCGGAGACAACAAGTTTTAAGGCGGGTACACTTGACGAATTTTGCCCCATATACGTTATGTGCTAACCTCAAAGCACTGCCCAAGGTTAACATACGAGATATACGGAATATCTCATCCGTATTACACATATAAAAAATATTTCGTGAGTGGAAAATGCACTCGTCGTCCGTTAAACGACCACTAATTTCGATAAGCGCACGGATCAAATTTTCTACGAAATTCATTTTCACAGATAAAGATTTCGGAAACACGAGAAAAATCTGCCGTTCATATTCTTTTGTGAACTTCCTGGAAAATTGGAATTTTCAGAACTTACGAATTCTCGTGTGTGATTTATTGGTGCAGGTGTTCAACACATATTATTTTGTGGAATTTGGATACAATACGGTGTGTCATGTGTGATTTATAGATGCAGGTGTGAGCCAAATATTCTTTTGTGATGTTCCTGGAAAATACCAAATGTCATGTGTGATTTATGGATGCAGGTTTAAGACACATATTCTCTTGTGAAATTCCTAGAAAATTGGAATTTTCAGAACATGAAGAACATATTGTCATGTGAGATTTATGAGTTGCAGGTGTTAAAAATCTTTTGTGAAATTCCTGGAAAATAAGAATATGTGTGATTTATAGTACACACGTGTTCTTTTGTGTGATTTTCTTGGAAAATGCGAATTCTTTTGTGTGATTTACATACTATAACCCTGAACTTATTTTTAAAAGATGATTTCTATTAATTTTAATTTCGATATTTTATTATAATTTTCTTTACTTTACTCATTTGTTGAGCGCCATCCAATTTTCAGAAAAATTAGAAAAAGGTGACTGAACTGAGATTGTTCGGCTGAAGGCCCATGATGATTGAAAAGAAGGTTTTCGGTTATAAAGTTAAAGAATCCACTCGACTAGCTCATAAGTGGAATACGGAAGAGGGGAGAGGTCAGGGGTGACGTCACACGACAAGTAAATTAAATCACTCATTTTCCTTATTTTTCTATAATCCCAAACAGCTTAAATCTAATACAGTTAGAACCCTACTTTTGCTTCAAATCTAAAATAATTAAACTGTTCAAACTAGGCGCGGTTATTCGCGATTATTCGCACATGGCGTGGTAGCGATGTACGTTGGTAATGTGGCCATTTTCTAGTAATTAATTATATCCACAACAAAAAAAGAAAGCATCATAACCCGAACACTGATCACGAGTTCTAGTTAACGTAATTACACGACGAATGCAGTGTTTTTCGATTGATTGATGGTTTATAGCCAATATGAGTGTCTACCACTCCGAAATTCATTTACCGCACCGAACTGACATGGCGACGATAGGTTAGGGACACGCGGTCCTGCTACTAGATCAAATAGTCCGAAGAAATCACGAGTCCGACATGTCGACCATGACCCTATAAACAAATGTCATACTCCGATTAAGTTCACCGTTTACACCCGAAAGAAATTAAGAACCACGAGTCCGACCATTAAAAATGCTTGCCGACGCCAACGAATCCGCATGGATTCACCATGCTCCGTATATGGATCATTTTACAATTGTTTATTACACTTTTCACTAGTAAAACACTCGAGAGAAACATGGAACCATACCTGGTAGTCGGCGTTTGCCTCGGTAAGACCCTCGTCCGGTCATTTTAATCGTTCGATTTTACTTTTGCTGAGAACAAGTGCTCGTCTTTGATTCAAGATACAGAATGAATTTTCGGTATTCACTTCCGCCTTCTTTGCTGAAAACCGGAAAGGCGTTAGTGCGCATGACATTATTCGTCGGCGCGACATTAGTACAAATCTTAAACTACAGATGGCCGCAGCTGTACGATTTCCAGCCCTTCGCAACGTCGACTGCAGCGCTAACCGTTTCGCCCGCCTAGCAGACGAATTCGTGACTCGATTCGCTCGCTCCGGTTTGTTTACTAACGGACCGCTGGAACCTGGACGTCTTCCCCCTGGCTCAAGTGTATCCGGGACTCTCTTCCAGACACGAGCCAGGGTTCCTCTTGCTTCGTGGTGCGCGTGTCGGTTTCCCCCCAGCTCATCCGGCCCATTCTGTAGTGTCGTGTGTTTTGGCCGAGTCGTAGGGCCACGTGGTGATGTTTTTGTGTGTGTGTGTTGGCTCGTTTATACGAGCCACGTGGTGTACATCATATGAAAAATACAAAAATATAATAAAAGAAAATTAATGTGATCAGTGTTGGGATTTACATAATTTCCAAGCCCAGAGTCTGACGATTTACGTTGCCCGATGATCATCTGATTTAATAACCTCCAAACTCAGGTGACAGTTTTCTCTTCTATTATAAATTCTACCTGAATTGTTTAGCTGCACGAGAATAGTCAGCTCCCGCCAAACAATTCTCACTGTTCGCAGACAGCTTAATAAAAGTGTGATTCTGTATCTTGCGATCAGTAATTTATTAAATATTTAAGAAAAATTCAATTATTTTGTGCGTGGACTATATACCACGTCACAATACATAACATGTTCTTTTGTCCGATTTACATCATATATGGATTCTTTTGTGTTATATATATGAAACACCCGGTCTATTGTGTAATTTCTTGGAAATACAGCATTATATTCTTTCTTCACATGTGTGACATAACGGTTATTCCCACGCTCGCCATATATGGTTCTCCCCTCTCAACAAAGAATGCTACCCCCACTCCTCAAATATTTCACATATATAGAACCATGTGAGGAACCTCTTTGCATCAGTTGAGTTGTTATATCTGAATGAGCCACTATGTCGCAAGTTAACATCGATTCCGTAGAGGTGGAATCGTCGCAGGTCTTTGATTTTTCAAAGTCCATGGCCACTCAAACTATTGAAGTTTCGTCTGACTTGCAGACTAATAAAACTATTCCTGAAGCACCAAAAATAAAAAGGGTCAAACCCAAGTAATCGCCTTTTAAACAAATAGTTACTAAAACTGCTCTTAAACGATTGGTCACGACGTCTACAAATCGAATGGAAAATTTCAATCGGTCATTAAAATTATGAATTGTTCAGGTAGCGGAATTACCTTCGATGCGGCAACTTGGACGAATATCCAACAACACTTGGATATAATAGAGTCATGTTTCTGTTTTGGGAATTCACCTCGTGTTTACGACCGCTCACGGTAACAAAGCAATAATTCTGAGGGACGGCGAGGAACGCAACGACGAGGCCAACAATGAAACCCAGCAGGTTGAAATGGAGGCCAAGAAGAAGCAATATACACCAGAAATAGTTCTACAGAAGTCAAGTTTCGAAGGATTGAAAAATGTAATTGTGTGCGTCGACGAAAGGTTCAGAAGAATTCAGCGATTATTGAAAACCGTAGAAGGATGTAAAGATTTTTTAATTGAAACGATTGTCAATTATTTAGTCTCTGAATATATAAACTCACCGAATGAGGAGTTAATCCATCAGATAATTAAGTTTAAATCTACATACTTCAAAAGTCAGGTACAAACAAAACTTGAAAAACAATTCGTCGAATTATATATTGAAATCGTTTTCATGGAACTGACAACCATCTTAATTCCATTCATTGTTGGCGAGGTTGAACTTATTTTTTCTACACGTACATAATTCAATGTATTTTGTTGGATATTCAATAAAAACTGATATGGAATTATAATTTAAAAATGTGTATATTTACTACCTGTCACTTAAAAATAGTTTAGGATAGTTTTATATTCTAATTAGTAAATTGAATATTATACATACATTTAAGTAATTATAGCTTTGTTTAACATTCCTTTTCCAACCTAGATAGATAGAAAATAAGGATAACTAATTCTGTCCTTTTCCAAATCGTCCTTCGAGGGGGTGGGGCCCCCTCCCCTTATATTATATTTTCAACCTCGACACATTCATTCGATGGGAGGGGGTTGGGCCCGCTCCCTTTTTTCCAGGTGAGAATCATCCATGCGATGGAATCATGTGTGACCCCTCTCCTTTTCCAACTAAGAATAACTGATTCGATCAATTAGTATAACCGCCATTTTGTAATTAGGCCAGACCCCTAATAAGCGCCATTTTGTAATTAGGTCACACCCCTAATTAACGCCATTTTGTAATTAGGCCGCGCACCTCGGCCAATCAGGAGAGGCCACACCCCTTTTCCTAGCCCCACCCCTCCTTTTAGGTCACGCCTCTAGATCAATCATAGGCCGCGCCCAGGGTATCTACTCAGGTGGGTTATGCTTGAAAATTAATGATAGATTCGTGATTTTTGAAGAGTTTTCATGCCCTTTATCATGCATGTTAACGTTTTGGATTAGGCACGCTTACTTTCAACGGAATTGTCTGATTGAATTGCGCTTTGGAATCCTTCTTTGAGGACTAAAAGGAAAAGGAAAGGATGAGTTTATTAGAAAGCCTATTTTGACCCACGGTTCTGGTTTTATCCGCTGAAAATGCATTTTGAGAAATATGCAATTCCATTTTCCAGCAAATCTATACGAGATAGGATAAAAATCTTAAGAATCAAATAGCTTATTTTAAAAAGGTCTACAAATTGCCCTCAGATCATTTGGTTTTATTTTGATTGTTAAAAATAACGTTAAAAATAAAGATTTTAATTTTTTGAATATCGACACAAGCTGAAATAAAATATTTAATGCTACACTTTTTGCCCAAATAACATCTAGAAATTTGCTTCAATCATTTTTTGATAATACACGTAATTTGCGTTTTAATAGCAACAAATTACATTAGGAATCACAAATTTGAATTCATGGAAAAACGACACAAGCTAGGTACGATGAAATGCTTAACAGCAAACCGTTTATTTGAAACAGAAGTCCCGGGCACAATCACGAAATTACAGATCTTAAGGGCCCTGGAAATCGAGTGTCAATCTTAGAAAATGGATTCAGGCCAAACGGCGAAGCCATTTTGTCTAATTGTTCGTATACATAATCTAAAGGGTATAAAGACTGCGGGTACATGTTCCTTTTTTCGAAAAAAAAAACTATTATTCATGTAACAATGAAAAGAAGAAAAATTATTTGTTGTGGTACAGTGTTCTACTATTCCGCGAAGCAGGTAGCAGGTAAAGCAGTTATCGTGCTCGGAATTTCTATTGCGCGACCCTAGCGAGAAAAGGAAAAACCGCGATCCTTTATAACTCAAGTCTGCAGGTAATGAAGCGCCCACTATGATCCACATTGATTTTTTGACGGGTGAACACACTGTATACGAAAACTAGGGGCCCTTACCCAAAGGAGTGGGTAAATTCTTAAAAGGTTGGGTGGGTGGAGGTCGTTGGGTGTGGATATTTCGAAAGATCTTAAAACTCTCAAAAGATTTCAAACAGTATAGTATAGTATAGTAT
>CAKNXH010056955.1:3033-18745 GCA_932178445.1 Andricus quercusramuli
ATATATAATACGGGAAGAATACGGCTGTTATCTGACGCAAGGAAAGGAATACAGAAGAGGGAGAGATGGATCAGGAAGAATCAACAGTTTCCCGCTGACCCATCGCGCCTTTTCAGCCATCTCCCTGTTTTTGTAAAAAATCCACCCAAACCCAAGGAGGTAGAGACTTTTTGGAGAGAGGTGTACAAGATTCCGAAAACACTGGAGTTGAAAGAAGATACTGACAATAACATCCGCTTCAAGGAATTTTGCAACAACCTCATGAAATCTGAGGAGGGATGTCGATCAGTCACTGCCGAAGAGGTGAAAAAAGCACTTAGAGGCACGAAGAACTTTTCCGCTGCTGGAACAGATTGTATCAAGAACTTTTGGTGGAAGGAGTTTACTTTCACACACCAACATTTGGCCTGCATATTCACCTCATATTTAAATTCGGAGACGCCCATTCCGCAGTGACTGGTGTTAGGACGCAATACGCTCCTGCAGAAAAAAGGCAAGTTATCCAAACCAGAGAATTACAGGCCAAAAACTTGTTTGAACACTCTGTATACGATCTTTATAGCTGTGCTGAACAACAGGATTGTTCGACGAATTAAGCCTGTATGGTGAGAGGTGAACAACGTGGCTCGAAACAAGGTGTAGTAGGCTGTTGAGAGAACCTGCTAATTGACAGATGTGTTCGCAAATACCCTGCAGCCCATCAGCGCGTCCTGTCAATGGCCTGGACTGACTACCGGAAAGCTTTCGATTCAACCTCTCATAGACTTATCATCTGTCTGTTGGAAAGCTTGAAGGTACATCCACACATAGTGAGATGCATAGAGAGATTGATACCTCTTTGGAAAACTAGATTCACTATCTCATCTAGAAATTATCGTCTGACAACGAAGAACGTCACCTTCCAGAGAGGCGTCTTTCAAGTTGATGCCATAAGCCCTTTTCTTTTTTGCATCACACGTCTGCCTCTATCTCTCGCACTACGAAATTCTCCTGGATATCTCTGTGGCGACACTAACAAGCCCGGGCATAAGGTAACTCATGTATTTTATATGGATGACCTGAAGATCTATGCCTCTGGTAAAAGCAAACTTCAAACTGCTATGAATATCATCAAGAACTACACAGAAGAGATTGGTATGGACTTTGGTTTGGACACGTGTGCCATTTTCTCTTTTAAAAAAAGTTAGAAATTCATGAATTTATCTGCCTTTTTCAACTAATTTGCAGCTTTTAAGATAGACCGAGGCAATAGTCAACTGAATTTAACACACACAATTGTTGAAACTATTTATTATTCGTAATAATATCCTTTTAGAATGATGCTAGAAAGTTGCAGTTTTTTCTAATATTTTCCACTTTTGGTCCTCTTTCAAATTCTAGTAAAGTAATAATTAATTCAATTCATCCAACATAATTGTTTAAAGAATTCATTATTTTTAATAACATTCTCTTTGAATAATGCTAGAAAGTTACGGTTTTTTTTAAATTTTTAACTTTTGGTCCACTTGTTACTTAGTGAGATAATGATTGATGCAAGTTGAACGAGTTGAATTTAACAAAACGAATTTTTAACAAAATAGTTGTATACCATTAAGCCATTTCCCTTTCGGGGTAGGCGTGAAACTATGCGATTCAGGTAGTGTTTCTAGGTAGATAGTTTCTTGTAGTAAATAACTACAAGTCTGGGCTCACCACCCCCACGACACGCCAACAGCACGCAGTTAGTAGTATTCCCGAACGGTCACCCATCCAAGTAGTAACCGCGCGCAACACTGCTTAACTTCAGTGATCTAACGAGGACTGGTGTTTTCAGCGTAGTCTCGCCATTGAATCCTTAAATAGATGAATTTTCAAGAAAAAAGATGAATTTCAATCCAAAAACTTGAATTTGCACCTGAAAATGAAATAGTAACATTTTCAGTTAGAAAAATAATTCACAAAATATAAGAATTGATTTTTAACTAGTTCTATTTAACCAAAAAAGACAGATGTTGGAAAAAAAACAAATTTGAAACAAAAAGTTACATTTTGAAAGAAAAAGGTGAATCTCACATAAAAACAGAACTTCCTACGAAGTATTTCAACTTTCAACCAAAAAAAGGTCAATTTTCAACCAAAAATATTAATTTTCCATCAAGAGAACTAATTTTCTACGAAAAAAAGGTGAATTTTCAACAAAATACATCAATTGTTAACAACATTTTTGAATTTTTGAGCCAAAGAGAGAAATTATCTACAAAGCAGTTGAATTTTCAACCGGAAAATATGATTTTTTAACAAAAAAGTTTATTCTTCACCAAATGGTAGAATTTTCAACCAAATAGTTAATTTTCATTTAAATAGTTAAATTTTAAACCAAAAGTTATGAATTTTTAGCAAAAAAACTAATTTTCAACAAAATAGTTAGATTTTCAACCTAACAGTAAAAAAAAATTGAACGATGTCGTTCAAGTTTTACCCGCACAAATGACTAGATGAGAAGGCGGGGTGTACTTGAGCTATTGAAAGTAGGGATTATAAACAGTGCTACTACCATAATATCATTACGGGCCGAAATGAAAATTGCCGGAAGATAAAAATGGGCATGTCCACGGATACCGCAATTTTTGTACGAATAGCTCCCAGATATGACTTTGGCTATTTATATCGAAATTTCGGGGATAAACTTTCGAAAAGCTGATACCTTTGACTACCCCCCCCCCCCCCCCTGAGGTGTTGGGAAGTGGTATGAATGTCACCTACATTATTTCTGTGACTAGCCACAGAGGTGTCTTCCCGCCCCCCATGAGAAAGTGGAAATGGAAAGTGGTAGGGATGTCATGTAAAACATTGGTTTTTCAGATAAAGAGTGTGTAACATAAAAGGTGTATTTCCAGGAGAACAAAAACTTCTATTTGAAGCTTTTTTGCAACTTTTTACTATTTACTGAAACTAAGTGGGAAAACATGACATTCTTATAGTTCTTTGGAGTTTTCACCTCAAAATGAATAGGTATACGGAGTTTCAAATTAATCGGAGGTATTCGCTTTTCGAAAGTTTAGTCCTGAGATTTCGGTACAAATAGCCAAAGTATAGTATCTGAGAGGTTGAGAGAGTTCGTTTTTTACTATATAATTACTACCTTGCCCTAAGCCCTGGTAATATTAGTTTGGACCCAGGAAGGAGAAGATTAATTAAATATACACAATTTAATTAACAAAAGAAAACAGTGTTTCATTCAAAGATATAATCTGTTGCAAGTTGGTACAATAATCAGTCGTTTTTTTTTCACAAGCTATTCAGTCTAAAAGTGATTTCTCACATTCGAATAATGCTTAGTGTTATATCACGAGGTACAGTATAACGTATCGATAAGTGCCGTTGATTCTAAATTATAAATTAAATTATCACGCGCGAATAAGCTTCGTGATTTCAGTCTCCAGTCTCCTAGAGAGCATTTATTCTACATAATATTAAACCCGTACATTTCTCGTAGTATCACGGAGAGTATAAACTTAATCATTAACAATTCATACAGTGGATAACATTTAATATGCGCCATTTTCTATCACTATAAAAATACCTATCTCCAGAGCCTGATGCAGCGTACCCGAATCAATACGAAGAACTGAAAAAGAAAGCTGGAGCCTATGATGGCATGCTCAGAATACAGCCTCAAAACTCAAAAATGCCGGGAGCCTGGTTCAGCGTACCCCAACAATAAAACAAAAGATAAATCTCTAGGGGTATATATACCCGAAAATGCCGGGAGCCTGATTTAGCGTGCCCTGATAATAACAAATGATAAATATCTAAGGGTGTCGTGCACCCAGAGAAACACAACCTGTAAAGTAAAAAATGGCTGGAGCCTGGATTGGCGTGCCCAGCGTTAGCACAAGGCAAGGAAAACAGCAGATGCAATCTTGGAGCCGGTAAGGCGTGCCCAAGAGATCAGAAATCAAAAGGTTCAAAAATTATATCCAGAGCCTGGTTCAGCGTAGCTGGATTCCCAAAACTACGGACCTAGATCCTTCCAGAGCAGATGACTGTTCTGTTACGGATCTTTTCCGGCAGTCGACTACGGTTTACCCGTAGCTGACTCGAGAGTGCCAGCTCTGGACCTCTCCTCCCTTCTTATACCCTAGACGGTTGAAGTATGTCGCGGGAGAACCAACGCAACACTTCCTAGCGTTCTTGCACGGAACTATTACCGCCTGTTGGTTGGCTATCGCTGTGTCGGGGATCGTCTATGTATACGTCTAGCCTACTCTCAGGCGTAGGCTGAAGTGATCGTTTCAAGGTATTCGTAACGAAATTTCGGTAGAAATACCCAAAATAGTATCTGACAGCTATTCGTATCGAAATTTCGGTACAAATAGCCAAATTCGTAGTTCGGAGATATTTGTACCGAAGTTTCGGTACACGTAGAAACTTCCTATAAAAATGCGGAATGAAAACATTCCTGAATTATATTCCCGAATTTGAACAATTAAATTTGTTTGTTAAATATTATTTATTGAAAAATCAAATATTTCCATCAACAAATTTTGTTAATGTTTAGAGTTTTCAAAAATTATTGTTTGAATTCCAAATTAAAATGATTGTATAAAAATTGTGTAAAAAAATAAATTTGAAAACAAGTCTGTTTAAATAAAAAGATTAAACTTCAATCAAAAATAGATGCATTTTTAACCAAATAATCAATTTTTTTAGAAGACAGAATAATTCTTAACAAAAAGGAGATACGCTTTTTACACAACTCATACATATTCTATCTAAAAAATTAATTTTAAACAAAAAATATTAAGGTTTAACAAAGAAACCAAATTTTCAACAAAATAGTTGAACTTCTAACAAAATTTATGAATTTTCAACCTACAAAGATGAATTTTTAATCAAAACGTTTTTTCAACGGAAAAAATTAATTTCCTGCATAAATTCTCGAATGAATAGTTGTATTTATAACAAAAGCAGATGAATTTCCAGAAAATGAATACTTCAAATAAAAGTTGAATTTTCAACCAAAAAATCTGCAAGTAAAAAAATAAATTGTTAACGAAGGAGGTCAACTTTAAATAGAAAAACTCAATTTTCCAACCCGGAAGACTAATTTTTTGCGAAGCAGTTGAATTTTCAAACCTGAAATATTGATTTTCTAACAAAACAAAAAATTTCAACAAAATAATGTAATTTCCAGCAAAAAGACAAATTTTCAACAAAGAGAGATTTGTAAGTAAAGAAAAAAAAGGTTTCATAAAAATGTATGAACCTTTAACTCGAAATACAAATGTTTTTGTAAAACAGTTGCATTTTCAATCCGAAATTTTAACCAGAAAAATAGAACTTTCGATCAAAAAAATTATTTTTCTACCAACAAAGACGAAATTCTAACTAAATTTTTCAAGCAAACATTTGAACCTTGAAACAAAAAAAATGATTGCATTTCGGTGCTTGGTGACAGGGGGTGAGAGGATTTTACGGAATTTGTGTGGAAGGTGGGAGTGGAGTGTGATGATGGAAGCCCGGGAGGTGAGTAGAGTTGTGTGGGGTGAATTGGGGAGATAAAAAGTGGTTTTTGGCGTGGGAGTGAGGTGGGATTTAGGTAGATATAGAAAGTGAGGTTAGGTTGGCAAGGAGTCGGGGGAGTTTGTTGTCGAGAGTCTTGGGCCTTTGAAAGGTCAAGGGTGGTTCTAGCAGAATTAGAGGATGTTAAGGGAGATAAAGGGGTGTCTACAGGGGCTGTGAGTAATAGAAAATAAAGAAAAATGGAAATAAAGGGAAAATTTGGCGGCGATTTTTCAGAGACATCTGTCGGCTGCAGTGGGTTCTGCGTGGAGAGGTCCCAGTTACCGGCGACAGATTTGGAGGTACGTAAGGTACGTAAGTGCTGTCAGTGCTGCTAGTTAAATTGACGTGGAGGAAATTTTCCACGTGCCACGACGGACAACAGCGCGTGGTTCGGTGTCGAGTAGCGCGTCGGGGAGAGGGAGAAGGCGGAACGGTGGGAACGAAGAAAGCGAGAAGGTAAGGAAGAGAGCCTCAGGACAGCCGAGAGAGTCCGGACAAAAGGAAATTGGAGTCTTTTTCAAAAAAGCGAGAGAACACGTAGGTCACGTAGGAAGGCATTAGGGAGAACTTGAGAATCAGAGATGAGAGGTGGGAAAAGGAGGTGAATGAGCTGAGGGAGAGAGTAGAAGGACTAGAGAAGGAAAGGAAAGAGAAAGAAGTTAAAATAAAGCAAATGGAAGAGGAGATCAGGTTGTAGAAGGAAACGACGGAAAAAAGACTTGAGAAGGAAACTTGCATAACGGAAATGGAAGTAGGAGAGGGGGTGGGGGGAGTGAGACTGAAGGTATTTGAGAGAGGGTAGAGAATATGATTGAAGATAAAGTAGGAGAGCGTAGGAATGAAAAGAATGCGAGGGCGGATAGGGAAAGGATAAGGGCAATGGAGTTGAGACTGGAGAGACAAGAGAAGGCAGGCAGGAGAAATAATATCGTGATAAGAGGGTTGATGCTAAAGAGTGGAGAAGAAAGGGAGGGCGTGGAAGGGCTGCTACAGAGCATAGGGTGATTCAAAGGCAGAATAGCGAAAATTAAGTTGGAGGGAAGGAAGGAGAAGGAAGTGGCGGTTGTGTAGTTGGAGAGCTGGGAACAAAAGTTGAGGGTAATGCAGAATAAGAATAGGATACAGGATGAGGGAGTTCTCATTGATTACGATTTGAGGAGAAAGGAAACGGATGTGCAGAGAATGCTGTACGACAGGGCTACAGGCACAGGTACGACGGGAACATGTGGGTGTGGGATGAGGAGAAAGAGGTGTTAAAGGAAAGAGGGGAATGCGAGAAGGCAGGAGTACGCAGAGATGAGGGAGGGGTTTAGATTGATGTGTAAGAACAAAGAACAGGAAAAGGAAAAGGAAAAGGAGAAAGATCTGGGAGAGGAGTTAGGAAAGGCTAAGATAGAGGGGGACGTCTGAAGGATAATAATCAATACGGCGTATAAAGTATACGCGATGGTGGTGGCGGAAAGACTGCGGAAGGATGTCGAGGGGAAAGGAATTTTGCCGGAGAAGCAGGCGGGTTTTAGGGCTGGTAGGAGTACTATCGACAATATCTACGTTCTGCAGCACGTGGTGGATAGAGAATTAGCGAAGAACGACTGTCCCGAAGAATATGTCACTAACAAAATTTCCCGTATACAGAGTGTATCAACTATATTTTACTTCGCTAGAGTGTCGTATCTCTATGTATTTTTAAATGAAGATACGATACGCTAGCCAAGCATAATGTAGTTGATACGCTCTGTTTCCAGAAAAATTGGTCAGTGACTTATTCTTCGGAACAGTCGAGAAGGGATCGAACGTGTACGCGTTTTTTACGGATCTCAAAGGCGCGTTCCCTTCGGTGAATAGAGGGAAGTTCTGGGAGGCGATGAAGGATAGCGGAGTGGAAAGAGGACTGATCAAGAGGGTAAGGGAGATATATGAAGACACAAAGACAGAGTGAGAGGAGGGGAGGGGATTTCGGAGGGATTCTGGATGGACAGGGGGTTAAGACAGGGGTTAAGCCCAACGCTTTTTGCGATGTTAATTGCTGATATGGAAAGTAAGTTGGAGGCCGGGGTGGTAAGAGGAGTCAGGATTGGAGGGGTTAGTATTTGGTCACTAGCGTATGCAGATGACATAGTGTTGCTGGCAAGAAGCGAGGAGGCCTTAGAAGAGATGATGAAGAGGTTGAGAAGATACCTGGATAAGAACAGGTTAGAGCTGAATGCGGAAAAGTCCAGGATTGTGTTGTTCAGAAAAGGAGGGGGAAGGGATAAGGGATAAGGGACGGGAGTGGAAGTGGAAGGGAAAGGCTGTGCAGGAGGTTAAAGAGTTTGTGTACCTGGGCTTCATGTTTCGGAGGAATGGGGTAGTGGATGGTCACATAAGAGAGAGAGTGAGGAGGGCAAATGGGGTGAGCAGGCAGGTGTGGGGGTTGGGGAAGAAGTTATTCGCAGATGATTTTGGGAGGAGAATGAAATTGTTTGACTCACTAGTAATGAGTGTGCTATTGTATGGAGTAGAGGTGTGGGGGTGCAAGGAAAGTGAAGAGGTAAATAGGACACAAGATAGGTATGTAAAGTGGACCCCGGGGGTTGGCAAGGAATATGCCTAATTATATTGTCAGGAGGGAAACGGGGAGTCTGAGTGTAGACATTATAGCGGAGAGTCGGGCGTGTAAGTATGAGGAGAAACTCCTGGAAGAGGGGGGAAGTAAGCTGGTTAGGGAGTGTTGGTGGAGTGAGGTATTTTAGAACGAATGGACTGCAGATGGATGAAGTTAGAAAGATGCACGAGGGGCGAGGGCACAATATTCGTGTGAGAAAGTCTGTGTGAGCTATGTGGGAAGGGGGATGCAAGAGTGGAGCACTAGTTGGAAGAGTACGTAGAGGTGGAAAGGAGTGGGATAAGCATGGAGGTATTGATGCATGAAAGGGGGGACAAAAGGGCAGTAGCATGGGTGAAGAGAGTGTTGGGTAAGATGGAGAAGAAGGGAAGGAAGGAATAAGAGGAATGAAGAAGGAAAGATTGTAAATAGAGGAGGAAGTAAATATAAGTAAGCAGTAAATATAAGTAAAATGTAAATATTGTAAATATTAAATAAGTATTAGCTATTAGCCGCAGAGGCAGAGTTTGGCAATGCGAGGTAAAGCGAGAGAGTAGGGACATGCGTGCGAGGCGAGGCGAAGTGAGGAAGGCAAGGCGGTAAGAGCGAGCGGCGTTAGAGGTAAGGTGTGGAAGGATGTTAGTTTTAAGGTTTAGTTTTAAGAAAATTCTGTAAAAAAAATGGAAGGGTAATCAAGTCCATTTTCTAAGGCCAGCAGGCTGAAATATGAACGTTTATCTAACAAAACATTTTTTTAAACAAAGTTCTTCCACTTCTACCCTCTTACTTGAATTTTCATTGTAAAAATATCACTTTTCCGCCGAAAATGAAATAGTTGAGTTTTCATTTAGAAAAACTAATTTCCTACCAAAAAAACATTCATTTTCAGCAAATAATGTAATGGTGGATATTTCAAACACAAAAGGATGACTTTTCAATAAAATTGTTGAATTTTCAACTGAATCATAAAATTCTTAACTAAAAGTATAATCGACAGGAGGAAACAACGGAAGGAAATAAATAAAAATAAGAAGCAAATGAATCACTAACGAAAACATTATATCAGAGTAACCCTATACTTCATTTTCAAAAATCCCTAACTTCACTCTAATCAATTTTCCATTCAACCTGTTGGCTTAATATTTAAATGCTTAATTATTTTCTCGATTAACAAGAGCATAAATAAATATCAATATCTAATACTTGTACATTTTATTATGTATATTATTACAAATATCAAAATTGAAATGTACACACTCATTTAGTAGTAGAACAATATCGAAATCAATGTTCTTATCTTAAGTTTTAAGAAAAATTCATACTTGTTTTAAAAATAAAAAAATGGCAACCTGTTTTTTTGTTGAGAAAATCACAAAGTATTTCCTTTGCACAATACGCTGTATACGCACGAAACATTGCACTGGTCAACATAATTTGATAGTCACATTCAAATGAGATGTGTAATATCCAACATAGTTTTTTGTACTGAATTCCAATCAATTCCCCATTTTTTCCGCACGTCAGCTTTTTCAAATTTGTTAAAACAACGTTCTTAAAGAAGAATTATTAATCGTTTCCTAATTGAGTGTAGATAATTTTTTAACGAGAGCGGTGACATGATTCATGTGCGATTCTTACAGCAAAGTCCAAAAACTAACTTATTTTTGCCATGACGAGAAAGGCTTTTGCCAAAATCACAAGGAAACTTCGAAAAATAAGGTTTCGTGAAAATACTTCATATTCGGACAAATATTTGCTTGAAATAAAATAGAGGTAATCTTACTGATTTCATAGTTGATTTTAATATTTTTGAATGAAAAATTGCGGATGACCACATGAGAAAGAAACTGATTTTTCAATCTTTCGAATAACAGCACAACTGATTAATGAAATTTTTCGTGGTTAGAATAAAAACTATGTATCTCATATAAAAATAATACTAGGCAAATTTGTACCCATTTTTCAGATGAACAATTTTGCTCAGAAAAAAATTTTCAAATATTAATTATTATATTAATAAATTATGTATATGTGATATCACATGTACCGAAAGAATCGGTAATTATTAACAATAAAAATAGAAGTGTGGTGGTGTGTAAGTTTTTAAACTAAAGTGAAGTGAGTTAAAGAGGCACACAAGTGTTATCCAACGTTTCTGTTAATGAAAAGTGTGTAAAAACCCACAAGAAAAGTAGTCATCATCTCTTTAGGTTAGGTTTAATATCACAACTATGAGCAGAATGAATTCGGACAGTTTGGATTTTAACTCTAACCATGACAAGGAGAGGGCAGCATCGGTCCAGGGATCAGAAACTGAGTTTCATCTGGCAGAGATGGATGGTCAAGTAGAACTCAATTAGCTGGCAACGGCGACAACAAATGAGAAAGGGACGAGAGGGAGGCCGAAAAAAGATGTAAAGGAGAAAAACAGTCTTAGTGCAAAATGCATGGAGTCTTTTGTCGTGAAAGAGGGAAATAAGGATGGAACAAGTTGGCGAGGATTGACAGAAGAGGCTTTTCGAAAAAACAGCAAACTGTCACATTCGCCGATTAGGAAGGAAGTTGAGGGGGTGCCAGATAGTCGGAAAAATGAGAAGCCACCAAATCCAAAAGAAGCAAGGGGCACAACTAGAGAAGAAAAACGTGAGTCCAGTGAAAAGGGCAGAACAGGTCAGTGGACGGAAGGAATAGTGCAAACGGACGTTAAGACATTACGCGATGAAAGGGGCGAAAGAAACTCTTCTGAAAATAAAATTGCGAGGTTGAACAAAGAGTGCAACGATAAAATGACTACAACTGGAGGATTCGCTATAGACCCTCTAGAATCGATCATTTAAAAAGCAATAGATACCTGTTGGGAAAGTAAGGGAAGAGTGAATATTTTGGAAGTGATAAATAAGTATGAGGAACAGTCAAATGAGATTCAGAGAATGATAGTAGAGAGAGAGAGGAAAGGGAGGGAGTGATATCCGCGGCAAAAGAGAGAAAGATAGAATGGTTGCAAGAAATTGCAAATCTAAAACAACAACTAAGGACCAAGGAAGCAATGGTATCAGAATTTAAAAAAAAATAACGCATCAAGAGAAATGCAAACACAGAAGCTCCATCAATCGGTGATACAAATAGAGTTACAATCAAAACAAAGTGTGATGTTACCGATGGATGAAGGGGAGATGAATAGTGAGAGAGATGGAGAAATTTGTAGCATATATGAAGACCAAGAAATCAACAAGGAGAATGACAGGCACGGCAGAGAGAAGAGATCATAGGACCTAAGAAACAACAAAGATGTTCAATTGTCGGAAATTCATAGTAAAAATACGGAAGCAAAGAGCCCAGGAAGAACAACGATGAATAGCAAAATACCCGGGAAGTTGGCGAAAGAAGAGCTTGATCGAGAAACATAAGAAAGAAGAGACAGAAAAAATCGTATCAAAATCAAAAGATTTAGGCCAACCGGAACGAATATCGAAGGAGATATAAAAGCGACCTTGAGAAGAGCAATTGGCGTAGTAGCACAGGTCAGAAGGATGACGTCCAACAATGGAGAGATTTTAGTAGACTTGAACTCTTGGAAAGATAAAATGGCTATAATGAGAAGAAAATCCAAATTCAAGGGTACCAGCATCTGGATTGCGGATAACTTGACCGCTAGAGAGCTTGAAATCCAGGATTGGATCACCAAAGAAGCAGAGGAGGCAAGGTGTCAAGGGAAAGCAACTAGAACGGGCTATATGAAATGGAAGATTGAGGAAGAATGGTTCTTCTGGAACGAGAAAGAAGGCGGACCCAGCAAGAATCTTTTTCGAAACCACGGCATCTAAAAGTATCATAGGTGTATCATGGAATATTTCAGGAGTAAATAAGATAGGACAGGCATGGGATTTTTTGGAGGGGTTTGAGTTCATTGTATTATAAGAAACTTGGTTAATGAAAGAGTCTGAGGAACAGTTTGTTAAAAATTTAGATAAAGATTTGATTTGGATAACAAAGCCAACAGAAAACGTTCATAATAAGGGGAGAGCAAAGGGAGGGCATTTAATAGAAATTAAGAAAAATTGGGTAGGAGGCGATTGGAAGTTCGAAGAATGGGACTACGGAATTGTAATTAGCAATAATAAGTTGAGATATGAATCGAAACGATTACAAATTGTAACGGTTTAGAACAATGAAGGCATTTTTAAAATTCGAGGAAGTCTTAGTAAATTAATAGAAAAGTCGAGTAGGAAAATGAGTGCTTAATTATGATGGGTGACAGGAACGCCAGAGATGGAAGGGTTACAGAGGAGAGTCGAGAGATTCAGGATGAGAGCGACAGAGAAAATTTACGAAACTCGGAAGATGGGTTGGTGAATGCAGAGAGTAAAAAACTCTTGAATATATGTGAAGAATACGGGTTAAAAATTCTTAATGGTTGTACGCAGGGTGATAGAAAAGGTACATTCACTCATATTTGCGACACTGGCGTTTGGGCCTTAGATTTAATTATTTTAAAAGAAGACGAGGGGGTGAACCCAATAGCGGAAATAAAAGTTGAAGCGACAATCGAGTTGGATCACCTGTTGGCCACCTTCCGACTTTCCTATACGGAGTCGGAATTAAACAAAAAACGGCAACCGCGTGAAGGACGTTATGAAAAAAGAGGAAAAATTATTTTGGGATGAAGGGAAATCAGAAGAATTTGGGAAAAAAATGGAAGAACTGTGGGAAACGAGAGTAGAGAATATTACGAGAGAAGAAAGATGGGAGGCAATAATAAATTGTATGAAAAAAGCAGCAACAGAAGTAGGAATGATCAAGACGGTTGGGTCCAATCGCAGGAATTTTAAGAAACAGGTGGAATGGCTTGGTGAAGAGTGCAAAGAACATAGGGAAAAAGTGTGGGATGCATTACAAAAGTTCCTAAAGGTAAAAGGCAAAGTGGAGCGGGAGAAACTATGGGATGAAGAAAAGAAGTTGAAAGGTTTATACAAGGAAAAAGGAAATAAAGAAAAGAAAAAAATTGGAAAGAGGTCGAAAATAGTAGAAATTCTGGTGATTTTTGGAAAGCAATTAGGAAGGTTAGACCAAACAGGAGAGGTATTGTAAAAGAAGAAGTTTATAAAAATGGAAAATTCACTTAGAAAAAGTATTAGGAAGCGAGAATGGGATAAGCCAGAATCTCCAAGAGCCAATGAGGAAGAGGGATAAAGGAAGCGGGTCCATAGAGAACAACTGAATGGTAAGATCGAGTTTGAAGAATTTTGTGATTCATGAAAAATGTGAAAAGAGGTAAAGCACCAGGGGAGGATGGGGTGTCAATTGAATTCATTTCAGGGATACCAAAAGTGGGGGCGAAAGAAATAATACGAAGTAATAAATGATTTATGGGGAAATGGATATATGATTGAAGGATGGGAGATAGCTAGAATAGTTCCAAAATTTAAGAATGGGGATGAGAACGACACGGGAAACTACACAGGAGTTTCGTTGCTCGATTTAGGATACAAGATATTAGCGGCTATCATGGATGCGAGACTGGAAGAATGGGTAGAGGAAAAGAGATTGATCAGAGAAAGCCAGGCAGGCCTTAGGAGGAAAAGAAGTACACGAGACCATATCTATGTCTTGAACTCTCTGGTAAACAATAAGTTAAAAAAAGGGAAAGCTATACGTAGCATTTATAGATTTAAAAAAGCGTTTGACACAGTCGACAGGAACATTCTGTTTGAAAAACTTGGCAAGCGCGGATAACTTAGCGATCATATCAGATCAAGCGGGCGGTCTTCGAGAAATGCTGAACACGCTGCAAAGGTACGTTGATAAAAATAAATTAGAAATGAATGTCAAAAAAACCAAGATTGTAGTGTTCAAGAAAGAAGGTAGGAAGAAAGCTGGAGAAGAATGGAAGTTTGAAGGAGAATCACTAAAATTATTGGATATGTTCAAATATTTAGTTTTTTGGTTTTCATCGAGAGGACGTTTCAACAAACATCTAGCAGCCTTGGCAGGCAAAGCGCAAAAATCTATCAACGCAGCGTGGGGTGTGATGAAAAGGGCAGGAGTCAACGCGTTAAAATGATCATGGGATCGGACAGAAATACTCCTGCATATATCTGGAAAATAGAATCGGGAAGAAGAAGCGTAGAAATTGAGACTAGAGAAAGGGCGAGTAACTATCTTTATGAAGTACTAGAAATGGACGAGGATAGGTTATCAAAAATTTTCCCGGTAAAGGAGATAAGAGGGTGGATTAACCGAAATCCTTCAGCCTGGGGAAAGAAATTGGTATCAGCATTTGAAGAAGTAGGAGAAGGTGAGACATTGAGGATGATATGGGACGGCAGGGATCTGGAAGAGGTGTCAAGAAACTTAGGAAAAAAGTTTTTGAGGAAAATGGAACAAGATTGCCAGTCCGATTGACAAAAGTTTGATAAGTCCAATTATTTCAAACTATTGTATAGATGTATAACGGATGAGATTGAGTGACAAGAATATTGGATACAAAAGTTATCAAAGGAATAGACAAAGAACAGTGGGCTAGGTTAAGGTGAGGATATGTGGGCAAGGCAGGAAATAAGGGTTATAAGGACAATGGCCTCTGTCGTTTATGTTGGGAAGAGGAGGATGATTTAATTCACATTTGGAAATGCAAAAAAGCTAGGCATTTTGTAGCAAGTGAAAAAGTCCAGGAAGTGGATGAGTGGTTGGTGGCTGATAAGGTATCCGAATATACGGATTTTACTAGTCGCTTATACCAAAAACCTAAAAGAAAGACCGAATCCCGGGGTGTGCAAATATGTGAGAGAGTTAGGAAGATTATCCAAAGAGATAAGACAAAAAACAGGTAGTGTTACGATTTTAGATGCGGATAGCGAGGAAGCGAATGCAAGTTAGAAAAACTGTAAATAGGTTCGAATTGAAGTAAAAATGAAATTTATAGGTTTGAGAGAAAGTAGAATAAGAACTTTGATTTATGTAAAAAACAAAGAGTGTATATTTGGGAGAAATAAATTTATATATATATATATATATATATATATATATATATATATATATATATTAGGGTGGTCCAAAAAAAGACATTTTCGAATTTTTGGGATTAGACTGAAAAATATTGTAGGATGCATGAAAATAGAAAGCCCCTATTTTTTTGTATTGCCAAAAAGTAATTAGTAGGACTACGCATTTGATTCAAAGTATTTTCTAAATTCACTACTCTACATAGAGAATTCACGGCGCCGCCTATGGTTCAGCTAGGCAGTGCGGCGGCAATGTAACAGCTACACTTTGCGAACCTGACCTGCTCCTTTGTTGAAGCTTGAGGCTCGCCTAAGTCCTCAACATTCACCTCACCTAAAGTGCGTGACAAAAATGATGATACGGAAGAGTATTTGATAGGAGAAACGAAAGAACATTTTTCTGGACGAAAATTACCGTCTAAAATGGAAGTTTTACAAGTGTTTTTTTATCACCGCAAAGTTTTTAAACAAAGTAAAGCCGAAAGTGCAAAAAATACGATTGCAAAATGTTTTGCATTTTGGAATGAAGCAAGTATTCCAACTAGGGGCAAATATGACGCAATAAAACAGTTATTACGTT
>CAKNXH010056955.1:23745-61786 GCA_932178445.1 Andricus quercusramuli
ATAACACGAACCATGAGCTTCTTATCAAGCTCCTTGAGTGCATGGAGGTGCATCCAAAAATAGTGAGATGCATAAAAGAGCTTATGCTCTTGTGGCGGACAAGATTTGTCATAACATCTGACAAAAGACAAGTAACTACAAGCTTTGTCATATATAAGAGGGGGGTCTTTCAAGGAGACTCTCTAAGTCCGATAGTTTTCTGCATTTCCCTCTTGCCTCTATCTATTGTGCTCCGAGGCAAAAGCTCTGGATACCTATGTGGCCCGCCGAACAGAAGAGAATATAAGGTCAACCACCTTTTATACATGGACGACCTTAAACTCTTTGCTTCCTCAAAAAAGGACCTTAACATCCTTGTAGATGCGGTAAATAGGTATTCTAAAGCGATTGGCATGAGCTTCGGACTGGACAAGTGTGCCTGCGTCCACCTACACCAAGGAAGACTAGAAACTACATCATCCAGTGACGATCAGGATGTTCAACTCATAGGCGGAAATACCATTCAACATCTTGGTATTGGAGAAACATATACATATCTTGGAATACCGCAAGCGGGAACCCAAAATGTGCATAACTTGAAAACGGCCCTTGGAAAAAGGTATCGCCAAATTCTCAGAAAAATTTGGGCTTCCGAATTATCTGGAAAGAATAAGATCCAGGCGACCAATATGCTGGCCGTTC
Organism: Andricus quercusramuli; assembly: GCA_932178445.1. Lineage (NCBI taxonomy): Eukaryota > Metazoa > Arthropoda > Insecta > Hymenoptera > Cynipidae > Andricus > Andricus quercusramuli. The sequence goes on from CAKNXH010056955.1 coordinate 24,427, forward strand.
CTATACTGCTCTACACGTTTGGTGCAGTAAAATGGAACGTCGATGAGTTAAAACAACTTGATCGAAGCACACGCAAGATGATGACAATTCAACGAAGTCTTCATCCTAGATCTTCCGTACCTCGAATATATCTCCCTCGCGATAAAGGAGGTAGAGGATTGCTAAGCTTAGAGTGTCTTCATCGGAGAACGGTTCTGGCTACAGCCTGTTCAGTTCTAAAAAGTACGGATTCCCTTAAGCGACTCGTACATCAACATGAAGTCGCCAATGCTGCGGTGTTTCTATACCATGCAGCAGATAGGGCCGCAGAGGAGCTTGACCTTCCATTTGATTCCAGCGACTATACACATGGTCTAGCATCACTAACACCTCTGGTGCTCAAAAGTCGTATACAGGAAGCAGAGCATACGCTTCTACTAAGAGAACATGCTGAGAAACCCCTCCATGGTAAGTTCTACGGCATCCTACGTAGAGAAGAGCTCTCGTTGGGCCTGTAGATAATTATTATTATTATTATTAATTGTAATTACTTATTAACTATCATCCATTTAATGATTGATTAATTAATAATTAGGCTTCCGTTTTCGGTACCGATCGTGAGAGAACTCTTTTGTGTCAAGTGTTGCGTTTTTTGACTTTGGTGAAGGGAATCAGCGTGTGTGGGTGCAGAAAGGGCAGTGAGTGCGGAGAGCAGGTGTAAAGGAAGAAGGGTGAGTGAATGCAAGTGTGTAAAGGGTGGAAATAAGTTGTGAGAAAGGAAAGTTGAAACGTGCAAATTTTGTTTTGAGGTTGGTGTAGAAAATAGTTGTCGGGTAAGGGGGGCAAGAGGTAGGCAAGCTAAGAGCGGGAAACATCGAGGACTCTTTGGTAAGGTAGGAATGCCGACCATACGAAGTCCACGAACGGGCGACAGAGGGCAGGGAGAGGAAGAAGCAAGAGCGGACGAGGTTTTGAACGCTGTTAGTGGGGAGAAGGGAGAATTTGACAGTAGCGATGACGAGACGTTCGAGACACCGACCAGGGTCGGATCAGCTGAGAGAAGGGGTTCAGGCACGAGCCAGAAACGCGGGAGACCTTCAAACTTACAGCCCCTCAACAGGCTAGGTAGCGCAGGCTCTAATAGGAGTCTGGATGAATGGCAAAAAAAGGTGAGCGCGACTAGCAGTTAAGGGGAAGATAAAAGAAAAAGAGAGGAAGGGGAAGATGATCCTGAAAGGGACAAGGATAACAAGAAAGTGAAGATTAAACGAAAAACACCAGACAGAGATAGGGGGGATGGGGGATGTTTGAGAAGCTAGCAGCCCTCATAAAAGGGTTTAGAGAGGAAACAAGGAAGAGTCTGGAAGATATGAATAGGCAGGGGAAGGAAGTTAGGGGGGAAGTGAGAAAAGTGAGAGAAAAGTGGGAAGAGTGGGATAAACTCTGGAAAGAGGAGAAAGACAAGGTATGGGGTAAACTAAAGGCCATAGAGAATAGACAAAGAGAGATTGACGAACAGACAAATAGGGAGATAAAACAACTGGAAGAACGGGTAAGCAAATTAGAAGTTAGGAAGGAGCATATGGGGAAGGGAACAGAAAGAGCGGGAGAAGTAGAAGGGAGTGATAACGTGCAAAATGAGAATTAAAGATTGAAGAAGAGACTGAGTGAGATTGACAGAAGGTTGGAAGGGGAAGAAAGGGCGAAGAGAAAAAATAACATAGTAGTGAAGGGATTGAAAATAGAGAGTGAAACAGGGGAAATTGAAATAAAAAATCTGCTGAGCGATATTGGAATTCGGGTAAGGGTAGAAGGAGTTAAGAGATTAGGAATGACGAAGAAAGGAAAAGAAGGAATGTTCGTAGTAAAAGTAGGGAGTGAGGAGGAGAAAAAGAAAATTATGGAGAACAAAAAATTATTGAAAGGAAGAAGGGAGAGAATTGAAGAGGATTTGACTTGGAGGGAGAGGAAAAGGAGATGGCAAATAGAACAGAGAGCATGGATAGAGAGGAAAAAGGGATGCATGGTATGGATAGGGCGAGACAGATTATGGATAAATGGGGAGGGGTGAGTCTGGGACAAGGAAGTAGAAGAAATAAGGAAAAAGGGAAAAAGAGTTGAAAAAGGTAGAAGAAATGAAGATTCAAACGAAGCTAGAGAGCAAACAGAGGGGTTTCCAAAAAGCAAGGCGGAAGAAAAGTAAGGAGGATAGGGGAGGTAAGGGAGGAAAAAAAAGTGAAAATAGCTTTCTGGAATGTGTCAGGCCTGAAGAACAAGAATGAAGGTTTCTGGCGGGAGTTACAAAAGTGGGACGTGATTATGATGAGTGAAACCTGGGCGGATGAGAAGGATTGGAAGGGGATGAAAAGGTTGTTACCTAATGGGTATGTGTGGACAATGCAAGAAGCAAGAAAGGAACACGTTGAAGGTAGAGGAATGGGCGGCATGGTATCAGGGGTGAGAAAAGAATTGGCAGTAAAAGGTAAAACAGAGCAGGACAGGGAAGAAAAGGAGGGAACAATGGTAAGAAGGATTTTAGTAGGGAAAGGCAAAATAGCGGTGGTTTGTGTATATAGAAGAAGAGGGGAAGAGGAAGGTTGGAGAGTAATAAGGAGGTCGATGGAGGAAAAGAAGGAAGAATTGGTTTTGATAGGAGGTGACTTAAATGCCTGGACTGGCGAGCAAGGGGGAGGGACTTGGGATGAAGAAAAGGAGGCATATATAAGGAGCTCCAAACATAGGGAGATAGACCGGGAGGGGAGGAGGTTGCTAGACATAATAGGAGAAACCGGATGGTTTATATGTAATGGCAACATGAAAGGAGATGAGAAAGGAGGGATTACATTTATTGGTACGGGAGAGACAGTAATAGACTACATCCTGGCGGGAGAAAGAATGAGTAATATGATATGCAGTATGAATGTAGGAAATGAGATAGGGTCTGAAGACTTCCCAGTAATAGCTACACTGAAAGGTGGCGTCCATAAGCGTGGCAGAGGGAGAAAGGAAAGAGGAGGGGAAAGGAAAACGAAAATGGGAGTCTGGGGGGTAGATAAATTAAAAGTGTTTAAACAGAAGATGGAAAAGGAGAATGTTAGATATGAAAAGGAGGAGGGAGTAGACGCGTTAATTGAAAGGTTGAAAGGGTCGATTGAGAAGGTGAAGGATGAGATAGGTACAAAAGAAGGAAGAGAAGAGGGAAAGAGAGGATGGTGGGACGAGGAATGCAGGGAGAGTAAGGAGAGAATGAAAGAGTCTGTAAGAAAATGGAGGAAAGGAGAAATAGAGAAGGCGGAGTACAACAGGAGAAAAAGAGAACATGAGAAGATGCTGGAAGGGAAAAAGCAAAGGGGAACGGAAAAATACAAGGAAGAAGTAGAAAAATCAATCAAAGAAGGTAGGGTCTGGGATGTGATAAACAGGGAAAGAAGAGGAAGGAAGGGCGTGAATAAAGAAATAGAAATCAATGAATGGACGGATTATTTTAAGGGTCTGTTAGGGGGAGAACAAAATAGGATCAAAGGGGAAAATAGAAAGACAGTCCAGGGAGAAACGGAGGAAGCGAACGAAATAACAAGAGAAGAAGTGAATGAGGCGATAGATAGACTGAACAGAAACAAGGCCACAGGAGAGGATGGTGTGGAGAACGAAGCGATAAAGTATGGAAGAGAAGGGATTAGGGAAGTGATGTGGAGGATATGCAACAAGGTCTGGAAAGGAGAAGGGTGGCCGGAGGAGTGGATGACAGGGCTGGTAGTACCGCTTGTTAAGAAAGGGGAGGGTAAGAAGGTAGAAGAGTACAGAGGGATCACTCTCATGCAAGGGGGCTATAAAATATACACAGAAATTCTAAGAAAAAGGTTAGAGAACCAGATAGAAGAGAAGCAAAGTATCCCACACAACCAGACGGGATTTAGAAAAGGGATGGGGACAATAGACAACATTTACGTACTCAACTACTTGGTTAACAGAAACTTAGGGAGAAAAAGAGGGAAATTAGTTGCTTTGTTTGTAGATTTCAAAGCAGCTTTTGACTCAGTGAATAGAAAAGTGCTATGGCAGGCAATGAAAGAGAGGGGAATAGAAGAAGGGCTGGTGGAGAGGACATAGGAAATTTTTACTGAAACCAGGATTAGGGTGAAGATACGCGGGGGAAAAGGGGAGGTTTTCTGGACAGGAAGAGGTCTAAGGCAAGGGTGCCCGTTGAGTCCACTACTTTTTAATTTGCTGCTGGCAGACCTAGAGGAGAAGCTAAAGGAGAAAGAGAAAGGGGGGACGATCCTGGGTAATAGCAAACTATACTCCCTAGCATACGCGGACGACGTAGTTCTAATAGCAGACGATGAGAAGGGGATGAACCTAATGATAAGAATTTTCGAAGAGTACGTGGGAACAAAAGAACTGACGGTGAACGTAGAGAAGACCAAGGTTTTTGGTTTGATTCAGGAGGGGGAAACGATTTGCAGGTGAGGAAAAGAATCGAAAGTGCGAGTAAAGTAATGGGCCAAGTATGGGGTATAGGTAAGAGAAGGTTCAAGGACGATTGGAGAATGAGGGTTTGGTTGTTTGATGCGTTGGTTTGGGCGGTGTTGTGTTATGGAGTGGAGGTTTGGGGATGGAAGGAACATAGGAAAGTGGAAAGCATACATGAGAGATTTCTGAGATGGGTAATGGGGGTTAGTTGGAGTTGTCCAGGATACATGATAAGGGAAGAACCAGGAAGGGAAAAAATGGTAACTAGACAAATTAAGACAGCCTGGAGGTTTGAAGAGAAGCCGAAAAGGGGAGAGGGGAGCAGAATAGCACAAGTATGCTTGGACGAAGTTCGGAACAAGGAGACGAGAGGCAATTTGGGAAATTCAAAATGGGAGGAAGAAAGGAAAAAAATGAGGAGTGTTCGTGATATACAGGAAGGGGATCTGGATTGGCAGAACATTGAATTAGAGCAAGCAAGGGATCAGGGTAGAGCCAAACGGGTAATCCTGTTTAAAGGAAACTAACGAGAAAAATTTTTAATTTTCAAATCAGTCTAAATGAACTTGATGGTAAGAGAAAATGGAAGCCCGGGAAGATCGCTCATTGTCTGTAGTTTAAGAAGAGTAGTACTAAGATTATTGTTATTATGTAAGGCGATGCATTTGAAATTAAGTAGCGGTTAAGCTAGACTAAGGATGAAATGTAAACATATGTACAGGGCGCGGAGGCCCTCAAACCCGTAAAAGGGAGAGTTCAAATATACAAGATTAATTAATAATTATTTAATGTTTCTTCATTACTAAAAGTTTAATTTTTATACATCAAAAAGTCGCTAGTAAATAATGATCTTAATTTTTTTTAAACTAAAATAAATATTTAGTTTCATTTACTTTCCTTTTACATTTATTTCATTTCTGCCTCTGATTCCCTTTATGGTGTGAAGAAGCCTCAGGTAATAAGAGCCATAAATAAGTAGGAGGAGCACCGAGGAGCAAGTTAAGAGAAGAGTAGAGCCCTCGGATTGACTAGTGTCTATTGCTCTATTGTATTTATGCTTAAACCAAAGGCGTCGCCGAACTCAAAATTTAATGATTTTTCATGTTTTCAATAGTCTTTTTCTCCTATAAATTATTATAAGTTTTTATTTTTTCCCCTAGAAACCTGTTCTTAGATAAGCAACTCGTGTTTTTTTCAAATTCCAGTTGACAAAAGTATGTACAAAGCCCGTTATATGTTTTCAAATATTGCGATTCTACGGAAATTGAAGATGTTGTTAAATTCTTACATAACATTTTTAAAACATCTAAGTATGATAAAATGCATAACCATACTTATGCAAATAAATGCCTGAAGTTTCGAACAAATGTTATCATAACTTCTATTGCAGAATTGCAGCTGAAAAATTTAATGTCATTTTACAAGTTAATCTCCATAAGAGACAAAAGTGAAATGCGTAGTCCTACTAATTATTTTTTGGAAAATCAAAAAAACAGGGGCTTTCTATTTTCATGTACTCTACAATATTTTTCAGTCTAATCCCAAAAATTCGAAAATGTCTTTTTTCGGACCACCCTAATATATATATATATATATATATATATATATATAATTAAAAACAAAGTTAAACAACCACCACAGGGTAACAATAAGAGCAACTGTCATCTAAAAAAAATGTCAATAGCCCCCAGTAGAACCGCGATAAAATACACCTATGGCCAAGTCTCACATCCGTCAGATGGATCGTCACAGGGCACGACGAAATCACAACGAGAGGCCGGCGAAACCCTCGTGTGTCTTGAGGACAAAAAGCGACCATCTCGCAAGTGCCTTGGTATATTTTTGGCACGCGGGTATGGCTTTAAGGTTACGAACCAGTGATAATTTAGCACCTCTGAGAGCACCTATCACAAGGACAATTACACGTACCGAATATTTTGGGTACAGTCGTTGCAGCTCTCTTTTAAGGGCTTGATACCTCTCCTCTTTTTCTTTCTCCTTTGCAGTGATGTTGTATTCGGACGGAGTCGAGAATTCGATCACGAATATAGTTCGTTTCTCGAAGTCTTGGAGAACAATGTCAGGCCTCGAGTGCGCAACGGAGACTGCTGCCCGAAAATCGTAGTTCCAGAAAATCTGGCACTTCTCGTTTCGGACAATTGACTCTATATCCCTTGGAGCGTTCGGCAGGGCAGGGTCGCGATCAACACCGTAAGAGCGACCAAGGCGGTAATAAAGTACTCTTAGGGCCGCATTATGTCTATAGATATACGTTGTTCCTGCGTGGGTCGGACACCCCGATAGTGTTCTAGGTACTCAACGTGTGCATGACACGCTCTGCACCTATCACTGGGAACTTCTGGACATAAAATGCGGTGACGGTATGCTGAAGTGGAGATGGCACCGTCCTGGCATGCGAAAATAAAGCCCTCTGTACCTGAATTGAGCACTGATGATTTGAGGAAAGCAAAAGTTTGCATTCCGTCGAACAATCATGTTGCTTAGGACAGCTGTGAAGATCTTACACAGTGTGTTCAAACAAGTTATTGGCATGTAATTCTCTGGTTTGGACAAGTTGCCCTTTTTCGGTAGGAGTATAGTGCGTCCTAACACCAGCCACTGCGGAATGGGCATCTCCGACTTTAAATATGAGGTGAATATGCGGGCCAAATGTTGGTGTATAGAAGTAAACTTCTTCCACCAAAAGTTCTTGATACAGTCTGGTCCAGAACCGGAAAAGTTCTTCGTGCCTCTAAGTGCTTTTTTCACCTCTTCGGCAGTGACTGATGGGCACTCCTCCTCAGATTTTATGAGGCTGTCGGAAAACTGCTTGAAGCGGATGATATTGTCAGTATCTTCTTTCTACTCTAGTGTTTTCGGGAACTTGTACACCTCTCTGCAAAAAGTCTTTACCTCCTTGGGCTTGGGTGGATATTTTACAAAAACAGGGGGATCACTGAAGAGGCGTGATGAGTCAGCGAGAAACTGTTGATTCTCCCTGATCCATCTCTCCCTCTTCTGTATCCTCCTCCTTGCGTCAGAAAACAACCTTATTTTGTCAACAATATGCTGCTTGATTGTCAGCAGCTTTGACTTGTTCAGTGTGTGATTCAAGGTCCTTAGTTCTTGGGCGAACTTTTGAACCCTTTCCGTGAACGGTCTACCAGATGTTATGTAGTCAATCGCACATTGAACACGGGACGCATTCTGTCTTGCCCATCCAATTTTCTTGTTCAGTTGATGCAAGCGTCTTCTTGTCTTTTGATCCATCGTCGATTTCAGCCTTCGATTTGAATCAGCCAAAGCTCTCGCAGTACCATAAACTGAGCAATTGATGGTCCAGAGGTCGGACTCTTGCGAGATATCTCCACGAAGGGAGGCATCCATTTCAGCCAGATCTTGGGGCTTAAGAGGAACTTGCATGTTGATGTTCCGCCTTGTACTGAAATTGCGATCATCTTCCAGAAGGTGCCTGCTTTCTGCGGTTGGTCTTAATGTCGTTTCATCTTCGTCTGCAGCTTGTTCAAGCAGCGGTTGAGGAAGCGCTCCGCGTACATATCCATTTTTCCGGAGGTAGTTGGCTTGATTTCGCAAAGACTGATGCGAAATGTGTTGAAGCACTGGGAGTTTCCCGCACCACAGATTATGAATACGCGCCATAAAGCCTCCACGAACAGGGATAATACTGGCATCGTAGCAGTCTAGCACGTCATTCTCAAGTTGATCCGTCCACTCAATGTGGGCGTTTCGTCGGTTCGTCGTCGTGTTTCCATCTAAATTATTTTCAGCACCCCGAACTCTAGGATGATCGGCATTGCTTGCCGATCCATTGTCGGGTGCTCTGCGCGTTCGATCGTTTTGAACCGCATCTACAACATTTTGGTGGTTTGTTGGTTTCATTGTTGTCTCCACGAGCAGCTGGGGAAAGGGTTCGTCCATCCTTGTAGAGCCCCGCGTGCAAGGATAAGGCTGATACTTTGAGAAGTCGCCTGGTATCCCAGAGTCACCGTTAAAGACACCTCATCCAGGTGCCATGCAGCTTGCGGCACGGTTCTCACACCTTCGCATAGGGGTTATTCCTTCGGGACCATCCCCGGACAGTTGTCCGCGACTGCTTATTAATTATTGTAACCATATTCTGCAGAAACTCTTGGTACGGGGACCCTCTATCCGCAACCTGAGGACGCTTTCGGTGTATATATATATATTATACATATACTACATTCTTTGAATATATAATTTAAAAATATTGCTTTATTTGAGAACAATTGGTTTAAATGTGTGTGGACGTTAAATAATTATCAACAATTCAAGATTTTGAATTTCATTATTAATAATTTCACTCTTATTAATATTCATCAATATTATATGTAAATAATATTTTATTGTAAACTGTTACTATCATACTTAAATCCGTTGAAATTTCCCTTATTTGGAGTTACTTCGAATTTTCTAAAAATTAGCAATTCCTGCATTGCTAATCATTATTATTATTGATGTTTCATAATAAGTATTATATATATGATATTCCATTGTTAATTGTTACTTTTATACTCAAACCCTTTGAAATTGCCGCTACTGTAAGTTAATCTAAATTGTTTATAAATTGATCATTCTTGCATTGTAGAAAATTTTTTGAAAGAATGATAATAATGATTGACAATTTCAAAATCGTTAATTTTAAACTTAATATATTTTATACATAATATTGTTGAATATTAATAATAATAAAATAAACAATTATTGTCTGGTTAATCATTAGATATTACTGAATATAAATCAGGGATGCCCAGATAGGGGAAATTACCTCCGGTAATAAAGATATTATTTTTGAAGTAAAGGGAATAACTTCGGGTGTAGTGCTCACCTTAGGCCAAGCAAATTTAAAATGGAATGATCTGGAAGTTAGCTTCCAAATAGTATCGGATGCATTTCCAATTAACGAAGCAGGAATTCTAGGAAGTGCGTTTTTTTTGGAATTACCAAGCAAAAATTTGTTACGAGTCAAGATCACTTATTGTGAAAAATCTAAGTGTTCCATTTCATAACGGAAAATACTTCATTTTACCGCCTAGAAGCAAAAATGTAATTTCTATTAGAATAAATGACACAAAACTTAGATACGGTTACTTCCCCTTGCTTGATGCGGGTCCGGGTGTTTACATTGGCAATGCTCTTGTCTCCGTAGAAAAAGTTTCAGCACTAACAACCACGATTAATGCCACTGAGTCCACAATCAAGCTAATAACACCAGTGGTAAAAATAATACCATCAGATCTATCTGAAGCAAAAACATATTGTGAAGACGAAGCATCAAAAATCTCGTCTTCAAAAATCTGCACAACTCAAACAGTAAACGCGATGGAGCCTTCCGACAATGAGGAACCTAGATTAAAGCTTTTGACAAAGATCCTAAATCTAGAGCACCTAAACGAATTAGAAAAGGACCATGTTACTAATTTAATTAGGCCATACACAAACTCATTTTATCTACAAGGTGATGCATTGTCCTCCACAAATGTCGTGTATCATAAAATACCTACTGTGGACTACAAAGCAGTTTTCACCCATTCATACAGACATCCAAAATGTCAGAAGGAGGAGATCCGTTTACAAACCAAAAAAATGTTGAACGAAAACATAATTATACCGTCAACATCTCCTTATAACTCCCCGTTATTGGTAATTCCTAAAAAGCCAGACCCCCAAGGTAATAAGCGTTGGAGAGTGGTGCTGGACTATAGAGCATTACACGAAAAAACAATAGGAGACGGCTACCCATTGCCGAATAGAAACGATATCCATCAATTAGGTAACGCGAATTTCTTTACTGTGCTCGATTTGGCCTCCGGTTTCCATCTAATTCCCCAGCCACCTTCCAAAGTCTTATGGATTCCGTTCTTTTGGGATTACAGGGGCGCGAGATGTTCGTATACCTCGACGATATGATTATTCACGGGGAAACTTTAAAAGAACATGAGCAAAAGTTCCATCAACTTATGGAACGCCTGGATAAGGCAAATCTAAAATTACAGCCAGAAAAGTGCGGATTTTTGAAACAAGAAATTGCTTATTTAGGTCACGTGATTAGTAATCAACAAGTCATACCAAATCCAGTTCTTGGGATTGGCAGGTTATTACCGACGCTTTCTTAAAGATTTCGCGAAAATATAAAAGCCTCTCGTTGACCTAACTAAACCACCAGTAGAATTCACGTGGACAGAGCCCCGCCAGAAAGCCTTCGAAATCTTAAGAGACAAACTCTGCGAAGAACCAATTCTGCAATTACCAGATTTCAATAAATAATTTATCCTCACAGTTGATGCATCAGATTACGCCGTCGGGGCCATGTTAAGTCAAGGCGAAATTGGGAAAGATTTGCCAGTAGCTGTCGCATCGAGAATTTCAGAATCACGTGAAACGCGATATTCAACAATCGAACCAGAATGTCAAGCAATAGTTTGGGGAGTGCGTCACTCTCGCTCATACTTATATGGTCGAAAATTCAAAATCATCACTGACCATAAACCCCTCGAATATTTGAAAACCATCGATCATACAACTACGAGATTAGCAAAATGGCGCATTAAGCTTGATGATTACGAACATGAAATCAAATACAAGCCAGGTAAACTCAATCTTAATGCCGATGCATTATCTCGAAATCGCACTCAACTAGTAGTCCACGCTTTACCACTCGCTTTTGTGAGGCTCCTCACTTGGGGTGATCGCTAGAGAGATTGATCAGCAACCTGGGTCGGAGCAGTGTTGCGGAGTGAACGTGTCATTTATATAAATAACACGAGAACTCCAGATCAATCTAAATCATCTATACCTAACACCTATATACCCATCTACCCTATACCCATATACCGATCTACCTCATACCTATATACCTATTTCACTACTTTCCAACCGAGCAAGTCACGCCTCCCCGAAAGGGAAATGGCTTAATGGTATAATAATAATATTAAAAGAAAATTTCGACCAACAACAGACGAGGGAACCCAGAAGCTGCCAGATAAACGCAGTAAAACTACTCACCAGCATAATACATGACAACGAATGGAAGCATCTTCTGATAATCCTTCGCCGAAAAAACTTCCTAAGCAGGAAGTTCATGCAAAAAGGAAACGAGGAAGATCACCAAAGAAAAAAAAAGAGATTGATAAACAACCGAAAAGCGCAGACTTTTCAAAAAGGGGAAGAGAATGGCTAAAGAAACAACTAGAAATCGAAGAATCAGCTACAGATGTCACTGATATGGAAGAAGAATTGGACACAACAGACGCCACATCGCCCTGCACGACAGAAAAAGAAGAGGACGAGGAAAATCCAGTTGCAAAGCCAAGGAAACTGGACCTGTCCGGAGCGCAAGCGAATACTAATTCACCGATAGAAATTGATATTTCAGACGAAAGCACAAAAAATTCTGACGTAGAAATTTGTGACGAGACTGACGAGCTACAAATAGTTCAACGTAAGGTCGGAGACGCTGAACCAAAAACTTCTAATGAGGTTCAAAATACCGTAAAAAAATCTGAAGAACCAGTCCACCAAAGAAAAAGCAATTTAAATTCTGAATGAAATAGCGAAAAAGAATGTCTAAAGAATAAATCTTGCTATGATGATGAGCAAAAAGAAAATTTCCGCGAAGAAAAATTCCGCGAAGAATCCAGATGCACACATGAGAGACATGAGAGTGACTTGGATCAAATGAAGGAAAACACGGAACAAAAGGCTAATTTTCCTGAAGAAACGGTGAACTTGAAAAATAGAAATTCTATTAATCTCGAAGAAGTTGATAAGCCACAAGAAGAAAAATTATCGGCACAGCAAGCTCAAAAAACTGCACCTGAGAAAGAACACCCCAGACAAAAACCACCACCAGCACCAGACTATGAACCTTCAAGCATCTCGGCCCAGGAAAGTTCGGAAACAAATGGAGCGCCAAAATTAAAAAACAAAATTCGCCAGATAACTGATAAGCGAAATAGCGGCTCAGTAATTAGAGAAAATATTACAATATCAAGAAAGAATTTATTCTCAAAAAAAGATAATATGGCGTTTTTTATCACGAAAGACGGTATTAAGGAAACAACCATTACAAGGGCTTTAATCGAGAGACGATTCATGAGGGTAGAGAATATTATACCAATAAATAACTTTTGCGGGAAAGTCTCACATGTTCAAAAAGTGGAGAAACACCTTTTTGCCCTTACGATACAAGCATCTTTAGATAAAGACCCAAGTAGCTACGACATTAAACTATGTTTACAGCAATTACAACCCCTAATAAAAAAGAACAACATTACTTCAATTAGCTTCTCTAATGACTGTGAACTTTTTACTTTAGCAATTTGGGAGAAAATAAAAAAACAAGTAATTAAAACATTCCAAAACTACCCAATTTCAATCACTCTTTATGACGACACGCTTTACACTCCACCAGCAGACAAGCGCAAAGACATAATCATCGAATACCACGCTTCCGATGTAAAAGAAGTCCTAAAAAGATGTCCCGAATGTCAGCGAAGAAAATCAATTAGGAATAAACCTCGAGCACCAATGATCATCACGGATACACCTAGCCAACCATTTGATAAAGTAGTAATGGACATTTACGGGCCATTGCCAACTTCCCGAAAAGGCAACAAATACATCCTTACACTTCAGGATAATTTCTCAAGATATTGTATCTCAATAACATTAGTAGCCGTTACAACGAGAAGAGTGGAGAGAGCGATCGCTGTTCATCTCATTTGCAAGTTCGGTACGCCACGCGTTTTCTTTCAGACCAAGGTACAAATTTTACTAGCTCCGTATTGGCAGAATTTTCAAAAATCTTTAAAATTAAACAAATATTTGCTACAACTTACCACCCTCAATCTAATGGAGCACTCGAACGTAGTCATCATGTTCTAACTGACTACATTACATTGAACACATCAGGAAAAATTGAAAACTGGAATAAAATCCTACCCATAGCAACGTTTGCTTACAACACGAGTGTACACGAAGCAACAAAATTCTCTCCGCACGAACTTTTATTCGGTAAAACAGCACGCCTACCATCAGGTATGATAAGCATGCATAACATTGCGACATATATCGATTATATGGAAGAACTATGCAAGCAGCTCTTAAATAATAAGATTTTAGCAGCGTTGAACCAAAATAAAGCAAAAAACGCTACCAAGCGCAATTATGATACGAGACTTCGAAAACGAAATTTTAGAGTAGGCTATTGAGTTCTCATACAGAATGAACATAAAAATAGTAAACATGAAGACGATTACATTGGTCCCTTTAAAATAATTGCAGTTAAAGAAAAAAGCAACGTTCTAATACAAAAGAACTTTGGAACAGAAGCGATACACACAGACAAACTAAGAATATATTATTTTACAGAATCCGATAATTCGAATTAAACGACGGAGTTTTCACAAACGGACCTCCATATAGTGTTACGGAAATACATAAGAGTCCAGGACTATTTTGGGAACGAATAAGCGAAGCAAAAACTTATAATATGATGGGGAAGACGATTTCCTACATTGATCTCCGATTTTGGTTGCAACAACAAAAGGTGCTTTTCTCCAATTTCAACCAGCTAACAGACTGTTGCCACCAATTAGGATCAGCATGTACATTAGAGTGGTCCAAAAAAAGCGACTGTTTAAATGTTCATGGGCGCGCGGAAATTCGTATAGCCTAGGAAAAATCAGAATATGCCAATTTTTTGTATTTCGTTGTAGAGTCATTTTTCGGCTTGCTAAAATGTTTTTAAAAATTTTCTTAATGCAAGGTAAAAGTGATAAAACTGTCAGTCCACTCGAAGGATTCACCTGCTTGGCAATTGGAGGCTTCTTCTCACTCCGTTTCAATGTGGTTAGAGTCCTTAATGTGTTTGTCTACCTAGAGGCCTACGCCCTTAAAGTTTATTACTGAAAACTTCAAGTGCCATTGTCAGCAGCTTAGTCCGACTGCAAGACCCTACCCCTAAACACCCTGACTCTGAAAAACTGCTATTGTTCGAAGAGAAGCAGCAATATTAATTTGTATAAATGTGTCTCCTTCGCACTTATAGTCGAAATGGATATTACAAAAGTTGAAAATATAATGCTTTGTAAAGTTAATTTGGAATAATTGTTATGATCAAAAATTCTGCACTTATTTCATCAATATTAATGTTAAATAAATTTCTATTTGTTTAAACAATTTTGATTTGCTTGAGCAGTTTTTTTTCGAGAACTTTGGAAAAATAAAATAAAATACATATAATTATTTTTCTGACTGTATAGTGTATAGAAAAAATATATTAACCATTCTTTAATTGTTTGAACAAATATAATTTGTTTAAACAATTATTTTTCCAAACATATTTTTTAAATCGTATTTTCTGAATTAAACATAATATTGAATTATTTCGAGGAGTAGTAAATTCTGAAAAAACGTCGTGTTATTATTCAAACAATTTTCATTAGTTCAAGCAGTTTTGTATCAAAAATGTGGATCAATAATATAGAATATCAAATATGGAATTATTTTAGTAAATATATTTTAATATATATTTTTTGTGGCTTCCAGTATGTCAGATTGATATTCATAAGACTTTAAAATGCTATAATGAAATATAATCTAAATCCATTTTATATGCAGTCTAATTATAAAGAAATATGAAGAAAGCAATGATAAATACACTTTTATCATTCGAATTTTATTATGACTTTGATGATTTATTTAATAATGCGCCAAAGAAGATGTAAACCATCCATACTCAATTTGAAGGAAATTTGAGAAAAAAACAATAATTTATTGTAAAAGCAATAACATAAAGTTTTTAGCGAAATTTGTTACTCTCGAAATCATTCAAAATTATGTTTCATTAAAAAAATACGATTTAAAAAATATTTTTGGAAAAGTAATTGTTTAAACAAATTGTATTTGTTTTAACAATTGAAAAATGATTAATATATCATTTCTATGCACTATACAGTCAGAAAAATAATTATATGTATTTTATTTTATTTTTTTAAAGCTATCGGAAAAAAACTGCTTAAGCAAATCAAAATTGTTTAAACAAATAGAAATTTATTAAACATTAAAAGGAATGTATCAAAATTATATAATTATTTAACAAAAAGTAGCATAGGTTACCAATTGGAGAAAAAACTGGACATCTCTGTGTCAATTTTTAGAAATGTTGAGAATAAACAATAAGTAATTGTTTACATAATCACATAATGTTTTAAAAAAAATTGCTACTTCAAACAATGACAAACTATTACATTTCAATAATTGTTAGGATAAAAAATTCTACACTTATTTGAAATAGTCAGTTTATTGGTTTATTGTCCCTGGCGGACCGGACGAACGGAGCGGATACGCTACAGCGTATCCTTATAGTATCCACATCGTATCCTCTCCGTATCATGCAAGAAAAACTCATTAAAAAAGAAAGATTAACATTTCACTTGTTGAAATTCGGATTCTACGTGAAATTTTGAGTTAAACGGTCACAGAGTAATCGCAATAGTTTTTCTTGCAACATTAAAAACTTTTAATAAATATAATACTTATCGATGACGTGCGCTGAAGGCGACTTCAAACGCATCGTCATTCAGTAGTACTTTATAGGCGTTATCCGTCGACGATGCGTTTGAAGTCGCCTTCAGCCCGCGTTATCGATAAGTATTATATTTTTTAAAAGTTTTTAATGTTGCAAGAAAAACTATTGCGATTACTCCGTGACCTTTTAACGCAAAATTTCACGCAGAATCCGAATTTCAACAAGTGAAATGTTCATCTTCCTTTTTTAATAAGTTTTTCTTGCATGATACGGAGAGGATACGATGTGGATACTATAAGGATACGCTGTAGCGTATCCGCTCCGTTCGTTCGGTCCGCCAGGGGTTGAATATCATAACTGATTAGTCTTGAGAAATATATTAAATAAATGGAAGTAAGCATCTAATGTCTGCAAATAGTACTCTTTATTGAATAATGTTTTCCAGAAAACATTCAATATTACTAGAAAATTTTTTTAAGTGGATAAAACAAAAACTCTTACAAGTCTTCTCTCAGACTTTTTTACGTATCTCGCGTCTTTGGGCGTAATATTAGACTTTTGGTTTTTGCATATCAATTTCAATAAATGCATTAAAAACGACGAGTTCTGTCGAAAAATGGTTCAAAGAAATTCTGTAGGAATTTTTAAAAGCTGAAATTCCTCAAAAACCTTTTCCCATATTTTGGATCGTTTATCTCAAAATTTAAATTTTTTATTTTTTTCATAGTTTTTTCGATAAATCTAACCTTAAAATTAGATTTTTTACTTATTTATTTTGATGCATAAAACTTAAATTATGAGTTCTATCAAAAAAAGTTCTCAAGAAAAATGATAGATATGAAGAAAAACCTCATTCTTCTCTTAAACTTCTTTCACGTAATGATGACAATGTAAAAAGAAATTTAAGTTTCCAGCAATATCGGACATTCAAGAAATTATTGTTTGGTGCACATCGAGACAATTAATTATGAAAGAGATAATCATCTACAGATTCTTTTAACGATGTCTTATCACTATCGGGTACATAATGTCGATGAGAATTCACATTTAGAAGCAAACATTGCAATTGTTCTTCATTTGCAGTTATATGAGAGTTGTACTTGGAAATTAACGCTACTCCGCGTTCTGCATTGTCGTTAGTGATGGGTAATCAGCAAATTGCATGTAAAGCAAATTTGTAATCCTCTCTGGAATTCCAGGTCTCTGGATCGAAGTTTAAAAAATCAGATGAAAGATTCAATTTCTGAAATATCTCTATACTTCTTGTAGTCACAAGCTTGTCAAGAGTTAAAGCCTTAATTTCATTTTTATGCTTCAGATTAAGTTCTAAGCGCTTCGACGGAATTTCTTTGCTACTGCGGTTTTCTTTAATTGCGAGAGACATTTTTCTTTTACAATCTAAAGAGACATTTTTATCAAAAAAAGCTAAACGTTAGAAACGTTACAAATCTTTTCGGTCAGAGAAGAACAATCAAGAAGTCTTTGTACTAGAGTCCGATCATTGTTTGCAGCTTCTTCTGGTTTTGTTGCTGTAAACCAGGCTCTTTGATAAAAAAAGAACAACAAAAATGCAAATGACTCTGAGTCCACTGACTTCTCCGATAGTGAGCGTAAATTCTCCTCTGAATAAAAAGATTTTTAACGCGTAAATGGCTTTTGCCATCCATCTTGCGTGATGAAATGCTCCAGGTTTCTTGAATCGATAGGACATTCTTCCGTGAGGGTTTTCTCCAAGAAACATGACTATTAGTTCCAAAAGCTCTTTGTAGTCTCCTCGTGGATGTTTTTCCTGGAAGGAGAAATAAAATTTAATTAAATCCTATAAGTTATTCTTACTAATTACTAATAAGTGAATTTGAAAAATGATTTACAACATGCTAATCATACCTTCAGTCTTTCGGAGACAAATTGCATAATATTTGTCTTTTCATTCGTAAGCGCTTCAGCTACATCTGGATCATCCATGCCTGACTTGAAGTTTTTGCAATTAACCGCAGACCATTTTTCTTTGAAGCGTTTGAAGATCAGTACATCCGGTCCAGATGTACATCCCATACATTCTTCGAATACTGCTTTCAATGGTAATTCCAGAATGTGATGACGACAAGAAAAATAGAGCAACGAGCGTCCCAGTCTTCGTTCCAAAAGTACGCAAGCACCATTACACGGTCCTGAGTTCGAGGCTGTGGTATCGAAGCACATACCAGCAATTTCTTCCTCAATTCCCCAATCTTCAAGAAGCTTCATTATGGCACTTGCTTGAGCTTCGCCAGTTCCACTATCAATTTTGGGGATACCCAGCAGCTCATTGACATCAGCACTGGATACAAGAACGGGAAGACGATCACATTTTTTATTGGGATTTTCTAAATCTGGCAGAAGCTTCCCATCCTATTGTACTATTAGTTTTAATTTTGGGACTTCAAAGTTTTCTTGTATTTGGCCAGTAATGGTTTCTCGAAAAGCTATTCGGGTTCTTCGTATTGTTTGTCTGCTGATGCATATATTGTCCAAGTCATACCCTAAACTTCTTGAAGTAGCAGCCAGGACACGTGCAGCTTTTCTGTCACTCATTCTGGTTCGGTCCAAGTTCATGCATAAATCAGCAGACATTAATTTTATTTTCTTCGGCTTACTGACAAATGCGTCACATTTTAATGTATCAGCCGAATTTGGAAAGTCCTTATTGTTTATTTTACGATCACTACATTCCCCAGCCTCTGTTTCATCTTCGTCTTCTGACCAAATGTAGTTATTAGCATCTTCCAGTAAACTACAATTATCTGAAAAAGTGAAAAAACAGAAACAGTTAAACTCTGAGTAAAATTGAAATACAACAAATACGTTGAAAATACGACTGGAACAATGATGAATAAATTTGTTTAATAATTTCCTGTAGTAGAAGAAAGTTTGTCAAAGCTAACAAGTGTTGAAAAAATATACAATGGGGCGTATTCATTTCAAAGCTAAGGACACATTTTTGTATATTCACGTCTGTGAAAAAATTAAAAAAATTTTTAAATTGTTCAATATTTATTAATTTATTATGTTATTTTTTATTTGAAAATTCAAATACATTTTTCTATTGTTTAAAAAATTATGGCAAATTTTTTATATGTACGTACAAATATTACTAGCAAAAATGATAAAAGATTACTAATTAAAATTTGTTTGCCATATTAGAAATTTTTGATAAATGTGGAAAAAATTGTTCTTCTTAGATTGAGTTGAATGTACACCTCTTCTGTTAAAAACGTGGTGTTATTGTTTAAACGTCAACGCTAGCACCGGCAATTAGGCACCTGTCTCGAGGCAGTACATTTTCACCATCCGGAGAGCACAGATCAAAATTCGATTGAGAGAGAGGGTGGCGATTAAAAGTTAAACTGAATAAACAAGGATACATGGAAATTCAAGGGTGGATGTTCCTTTAATCCCACACCTTATATCAAAATATAACAGTATGTACAAAAAATTTGTCGAAACTCATTTCTTCATTTCTTTTGTACGAAAATTTTGTTTATATTTCTAATTTAATGCAAAATATATATATTGGACTTTTATGGCATAACAAATAATTATGTCATCTAATTATTTATTATTTTTTATCAAAATAACCGATCTGTCTAGAAACTAGTCGACCCGAGCGTCACATCCCAGTCTAGCCACTGGACAGTCAGCCTGTGGCGCGCCAGTGTCGACTCAAGGCGGGCTAGACAGAAACAGTATGGCGCCACGAAAATTTTCCACGCGGGTTTTGTCCCCGACTTCAGTATATGGTATAATAAAGTTCAATGAATATAATTGTGAGTGATAATCACGTAGGTTTTGATCCTTTTTAAAATATGAAGTTTGTTGAAAATCAGGATCCAAGCGTGATAAATTTTCATGAGTATCACTTGAAAAATCTCACAATTGGTTTAATCATATTCTGAAAACATAGTACTACTTTTAGCACAGTCTGAATTTTTCCTGATTTTAAATATTTTTGACTGATGAAATGGTTATTCCACTTTGATTTCACACAGGTGCTTAGAATCAATGCAAGTGTGCCAAAAGTCATCCGTATTACGGTAAACGATTGCTGCGTGTACTATGTGAATATAACAGTATTCGCTAATATAAGTTCCAATTAATTATTGAATAACGTGAACATTTTTTATGAGGCCTCCTTCTTACATTGTGCAATGTCCATAAATAAATACTACTTTTCTTGCGCAGAAATGTTCACAATCCTTGGAAACCGATTTGATTAAAATTTCCTATAAGGTGGTTTTTCAGGTCGCTGATCACAAATCCAAGGTCAAAATTAAAAAATTAAAAAGGGCGGATCCTATATGTCGGACCAAAATTGTAAAAGAAAACCGATTTGACTAAAATTTGCTACAAGGGGGTTTTTTGGGTCGCTGATTTCAAATGCAGGGTCAAAATTGAAAAATTCGAAATGAGTGATCCAATATGGTGGACCAAAATTGTAAAAGGAAACCGATTTGACTCAAATTTGTTACACAGGGGTTTTTGAGGTCGCTGATTTCAAATCCGGGGTCAGAATTGATGAATTCAAAATTACGGATCCAATATGGTGAACCAAAATTATAGAACAAAATTTATTTGACTTGGAATAGCCTATCAGAGGGGTTTCAGGTGGCTTGATTTGAAATCCAAAGTCAAAATTCCAGAATTTAAGAGAGCGGTCAAATCTGTTTTTTTTGCACACTTTTGGTCCACCATTTTGAATTTTTCAATCTTGACCCCGGATTTGAAATCAGCGACCAGAATAATCAACTTGTAGCAAATTTCAGTCCGAGGGGCCCTTCACTGGAGGAATCAGTGATTTTCCTCACTTAGAATCGATTCAGAATCAGTCACTCGCCAAAAGATTTTGGTCGAGAAACGAAGGAATCGATGAAGAATCAACGAAGAATCAGCTGGACTCAGGCGGAATCATTATGCTCACGTAGAATCGATTCTGAGTGGACGGCCCCTCGTTTCAGTCAAATCGGTTTCCTTTTCCAATTTTGGGCCGCCATATTGGATCCGCCATTTCCAATTTTGACCTTGAATTTGTAATCAGCGACCTGAAAAACCACCTTATGGCAAATTTTGGTTAAATCGGTTTCGTTTTACAATTTTAGTCTGTCATATTGGCTCCGCCATTTTTTATTTCGTCTTACAACGACTTACATGTCAGATTCGGATTGGGCATGTGAAAATCTATATAAAAACATGCATAGCACATAAAATGTAAGATCTAAGCGTTTTTGGTATTCAATGAACGATTTTTTTTGCCAAAAATTCCATCTTCAACACAGATTTTCAAGGTAGTATTTTACACTGCCCCCCCCCCCCCCTTCTAGTGGCTACGTAGTTTATGGACGAGCCCGTATCACATACCAGAAACTAGAACAGGTGGAGTTCATGTCGAGTGATAACAAGATTTTTTGTCTTAGGATGGTATTTGGCTGTGACTTGGCTTATACCATCCTATATTAGTAAAAAAAATCCCTAGAGTGGTTGTTGTGTATTCGAATAAATGAAACAGATAAAAGAAAACTTTGAAAATGTTATATATCTATATATAAAATATACTTGGTTCTAATTAAGTGATTTAAACTGACTACATTGACTGTTCAAAGACTGAAATTATCTGTAATGTCTGAAATCGTATTCTTTACGGTAGCAATACTTTATAAAGTTACATTTTCATATGCATTTAAAATGAGCACTTTCGTGATCAAACTATTCATTCTGATATTCATAAGAGATACATATTTGAATATCTTTATTGTTCAATAATAAAAAATGTAAATTTCATGAATTATCACTTCCTAAAAGCGAAAAATCGTCTTTCACACTATGAGAACATCTCATTAAAAATTGATTTTCTTGCCACCAAGTAACCTTAGTCCTTAGAACTTTTCTTCACATTTTTCATCAGCTGAACACCTCGGTATAGTGTGACCAATTCTAAAAAAATTGTAATTTCAATTTTTGTTTCGATTTTAGACACTTTTTAAAACCCTTGAAATTCTAACCTGCAAACGAAATCTCAATTTTTCCAAAACTTAATCATTTTTTTAATCAACAATTTTCTTCTGTATTCAGTACCTCAAAATCTCGGGGACAGATCTTCAGTTTCTTACTAAAAAGCTTCTCATAATAAATTACAATAACAATTTGATAATAAAATAATGTGTCTCCTAAAAGGTACAGATATACTGAAGAATTTCTTGAATAAATTGTTGATGACGATGAACTTGCACAGTAAATTCAAGTTTTATATTTTTTTAAGCATACATGTGCATTCATTCTAATTAAGAGTACATACTACTGGACATAAAATTAAATTCAACTATCAAAGAGATTGAGGACCAAGAATTTTTATCTGTAATTGTTTAGAAAATAAATATCAATAGCCGTCAAGTAATAGAGCATGCAGAAGATTATGACCAGTCAATTGACCACTGTCTTGGCCACCTCACGCCACGCATGTAGAGGGAGTAAGCGCCTATAAAAGGAGGCCAGATCTTCTCTTTCATCAGTTTATTGTCAGATGTCAGATTGAGAAGAAGAAAAGCAACAAGAGCTGAAGAATCGTTTAAACGTATTTCTACAGAGAATTCGAGAACTAAAACAAGCAATACAAGTGCGAATAGATTCACAAATTTTAACGAGAAACTTTAATACTTTGAATATTGCAAAAAGTGAAACAGTGAAAAAAAATGGATTTCTCTAAACTAAATAAAATTGCCATCAATAACAATTTCCTTCCAACGAAGAAGCTCAAGGACCTAGAGCTGAACAAAGACTATGAGATTACAAGCATCAGGAAAGTCACAACACAGTTTAGAGTGCGATTCATTGTCACGGTAGGAGACAAATTCACCGCTTTTCTACCAGCGAAGATGACCAATCTGCTGAGTGAAGATGAAAATCTGCTGTTGGGAATGCAAAAGTATGGTGGACATGGTGATCTCTGCATGCGGTATTTGGGTGGATGCTACAATTCCATCGAATTTGTAAAGAAAAATATATAAAGTTAAGAGTCTTCAACTATCACTCAGTATCTGAAAGCCTGTAGTGCAATCAACATCATCATCATGCCTCACACGCCTCGAAATCAAATGTTACATGCAACTACATACAATCTGAATTCATCATTCACAAAGCAAATTATCATTGGTGTTGATTTTAAAATATACGGAAAGCTCGCCTCATCTGTGAAACTGTTAGCCAGTCATCCTCGTGCAAGTATAACCCTGAATCCTGAAGACTGGAAATTATTCAAAAGTTACTTCAAACTCATTTCACTGTTCTTTGATGGCCAAGAGAAGCAGCCACGCAACGACTGTGAAAATTTCCATGTTCATATGACTACATCTTTTGGGGATTATTCAGTGGCTTTGGAGCAAATTCAAGATACTCGAAAATATTATCCGTTTGTACTACAAGAAACAGCGTTTGCTGTTCTCCAGGAAATCAGTGTTTGTATCGACCGGTATCTTCTGGAGCAGAGTCTTATGCCGTTTCAATGCGCAAAGGATGTCATCATTGAAACCATCGCTGAAGGTGTTTGGTGCAATGTGAAATCACCTTGTGTGAAAAGTGTAAAATCTTATATACACAAAAATTATGCAAGTTTAAAAAATAAGGCAATGGAATTGGAATGGAAGCTTCTAATGTGTCCCCTAAGGGTTTACATTGTTCTTGTATCTCTTCTCTGTTCCTTCACACACACCCCCACACACTTACTTGGTGGTCGGAGGGGGACCTACAGTTTAAGGTGGGTTCCGAACCACCAAGAGCAACAGCCTTAAGTACTTAGAGAACCTTTTTCTCTAGAGGTACCGGTCCCACGACTCTCCGGAGATGATGCTAGGCAAGTGTTCACCGCATGGGCCACCGAGACTCTTCCAGAGTGCGAGGCGGGAATCGAACCCGCAATCCGACGGAGTGGGTCCAAAGCCTATGCCTCAACCCCCACGACCATCGTCCCACTCTTAAATAAGGCAATGAAAAAACTTATATTTAATAATCTCATGCGATTTGAAATTCTGTTCCTTGAAATGATTACTTCTTACAATCAAAATGTGTGTGAAGAAGTGATTGAGGAATTACCAGAACTCAGATGTGTGAATGGTGCCTTTGTACATTAAAACTTGGCATGTATTTTATTAGTATGAGAATTTGAATAAAAGTATAATTTAAACCAAAGTCGCCTTTTTTCATTTAATAGATTAAGGGTAGGTAGATGAGTAAGTAAAATGATATATGTTTGAGAATAATCAACTTTATTCCGAAAAACCTTAATATTAATACAAAGATACTTACAAACTAGACTTATCTATCCAACTATTGTGAGAGTCGTCAAAACCTAACTATTTTACAAACAGCTCATTTCCACGTTTTTTCAGTACTTTTTCCACAAGATAAATGTCTGGATGTCTAACTTTGCCAAGTTCTTGTTCATAAAACCTACCTGCAATAGATTTATCTCGATAATCTTTAAGCATATACTTCACTGGTTCAGTATTCTTAACATGACTTATGGCGAATATTTCAGTTGTCCTATTCGGTGTGTAGCCTTTCTCAAAAAAAAGCTTAAATTTACTTATCGAACTTTATCTCCAACTTTAAATTCAGCTTTCGCAACTGCTTGTTTCACATTGAAATTTTTGTATACATTGAACAACAATTTTTTCTTATTTTGTTTAGTAACATCTTTTGGTCTCATTCTAATAGTCTGATGTTTGGTATCGTTGTAAGAAAAAATTAAATCTTTCAAAATATCTATCCACTTATAATTACCCTTCAAGCTAAATTGCATCCACATTTTATTCTTCAAGGTACGATTAAATAGCTCGCAAATTGATGCTTTCAAATTACTAAATGTCGAGTAAAAATTTATCTTATATCGCTTCATAAGCTTCTCAAAATGCGAGTTGTAAAATTCCTTACCTCTATCAACATGTAAATTTTTTGGTACGCGTCCTTTATCAAGTACAGATTTCATGGCTGCAGCTACATCTTCACCCTTCTTGGATTTAACGGGAACAGCCCAAGCAAATTTTGAAAATATGTCAATTACAGTTAAGATGTACTTGTATCCTTTGTTTACTCTCTCGTACGGTTGCAATTCAACAAGATCAGCTTGCCAGGTCTCATCAATTCCACGGATGTCAAAATGTCGACGTTGGTAATTCCTTCTAGCTTGCTTGTGCAGCTCTTTCACCAACTGCTGCTTCTCAACGTTCATTTTTGAGTGCATTTAGTCTGTTGTCTACTTGACTAATGAGCTCTGAATTTCGATACACCAGTTTTTGAATTGATTCAGCATCATATTTCGCATTTTTGAAAAGTTTATCTTAAGTTCGCAAGGAAGCTATAACATCGTAGATAGTCTGAAGTTCACGCTGTATCATATGTTGCACCATATTCAGATTAACAGCATCATTCTGCTCTTGTGCATCAGTCACTTTATACAGCCTTTTATTATTCATGTCATAATCTCCTTCAGATGTGACTTTGAAGCCAATTCCAGGAGGACCACGACTCGTAATCTCTGCTCGCTTGGAATGACGCACGAATACATCGATGCTCATCTTGTAAATGATGAAAATCTTAGCAAAACACTCATTAATATATAAATCCAGCTTCTTGCAGCTCTTTCATAATTGATATAATTTCGTTTGTGTGACTTGGATTTCCAGCTGCTTGAGATGCTAGCAGTAAGCGTAATCGATCTACCAATTCATTCGGGTCATCCCAGTAAATGTACTCCATCAGACTACCCTCTCTCGCAAACATGTGTTGCGGAATCATACCTTTACCTGATTATGATTTTCGGCTTTGAATTCGCCTATTTGTATTTTTTGATCGAGATGTGGGAATCAATTTCTTTATAAAATTTTTATATTTGAAGGTTTTATTGTCACGAATTTCGCCATCTGTTTTATAATTCTTTTTATACGCGTTTGTTGCAATGATAATTTACCTATAATTTTCACGATGAATGGGGGTTATAGAGGACTCTTCGGGAACTTTTTAAAATAAAAGTTAAGCAAGCCTTTACTTTTGGGGAAATTCAAATTACCCACATGAATATAGTTCTGACTGAAACTTATCGGAGAATCTCCAATCCTTAATCTATCTCTCGTTAATTTTCTCACTCCATACACATTATCGAGTTCTCTCCTTCTTTCAACCAATAATATGAGATACTTGTTTGCATCATCATCAACAATCCATGAAGATGTAGGCGTTTCTGAGTTATTTTCCTCTTCACTACCAGCTGATAACTCCATGTTACTGGGATCTTCAATCTCATCTGCTTCTTCCTCGTCATTAATTGATTTATTTGACGAATCATCATCATCATCATCAATCCTTTCTTCTACTTTACTCTTTGCTTCCCCTTCTTCTTCTTCTTCTTTACTTTTGATTGGCTCAACTTTTTTTTCATTCATATTCTTGAGACCACCAACAATTTTCTCGTGTGGATTAACAGTGGGCTTAAAAGTGTCACTTAATGTTCGTTCAACTGTTTCTTAACCCAACTTTATTAACCTGTGCTTCCGACGAATTGACTCACTAGCTCTAGCAATTTGATGTAAAATATTTTTTTGCTTTCGGAAATTTTCCTGACGTGAAGACATGTTGATACATAAACGTCTAAGGTGCGTCTGTTTCTGTATTGATCACAGCGTATGTATATATTACTTTTCCAGATTTATGAAACAATCAAAACCTTTCCTATATCTACCTTTGTTAGTTTTCTATCCTTGTCAATTACAACGAATCCATACTTATCACTATTCCAGCAAGCTGAAGACATATGTTTTAATTTAGAATAAGTCATGTCAGTATTCACATGATAATCATAAATATGCTTGAGATTCATTTCATCTTGTTTGAATAACACAAGTAAATTAACGTTATCGCGTACAAAATGTTTAGGAATATGGGCATATGTCTGGCTCAAGTAAAAACAGTCGACATCTTTGTGTCTACCCACAGAAAAAAATGCTCTTATATTATCCTGCTTCTTGCAAGCCGCATCATCAAATACAATGACTGAATTTGGTTTTGCTTCACTTGGCATTATAACCTCCTCATGCTCATTGAAAGGATAGTACTCAACGCCATTTACAGATTGAAGGACTTTTTCCAAAAATTCATACTTCGCTTGCTTCAGAGATTTTGAGTAGATGTAAATATTTTCGAATCTTAGTCCATTTGGATGTATCAGTAGAGCTAGCAAAGCATTTGTCTTTCCACTCTTGGAAGGTCCACAAAATATTGCTCGTACGCTGTTTGGTAACAAATGTCCATGTCGTTTTTCTCCATTCTCGTTTTGAACAAGCGAATCAAAATTCTGGATGGGTAGTTTCACAGGTTGTGTTTTAAACTGCATCTTGACAAAGACTGACTGGAAACCCTATAAATATCTTGGTTATATAGGTTGAACCTTCAGTCTGAAAGTATACCTTACATAGATATGATCGTTCACAGAGGCAAACGGGTCAGTTGTAAACGAACCTCGAAGCAGGCAAGACGTGGAAGACGTTTGTTCAACAAAATTATCAACAATTTGCCGTTTGAGTTGCACTTGCCTGGTTACCAGTACTGTGAACCAGGTACTAAACTAGCCAAACGATTAGCACGAGGGGATCCAGGAATCAATTCATTGGACGCTGCTTGCAAAGAGCACGATATAGCCTACTCACAGAATAGAGAAAATATAGATGCTAGAAACTCAGCTGATAGAGAACTAACTGAAAAAGCTTGGAAACGTGTCTTGACTCAGGACGCAGGCATAGGTGAAAAGACAGCTGCTTGGGGAATAACAAACGCAATGAAGATAAAATCAAAATTCGGGGTGGGTCTCAGGAATAAAAAACCTACCACTACACTGAGAAAAATTGTCGCTGCAGCTAAAAAGTCCATGATTTCAACCAATAATGCGCAAACTGCCATTAAATCTGCACTCAGAGGCGCACGCGCAGCTGTAATGAAGGCTGGTGAAAAAAAATGTGAATAAACCTCGTATTCTACCTGTACCGGCCAAAGTAGGAGGATTTTTTCCCTTTCTCATACCCGTTTTTGCGGGCCTTAGTGCTGCCGGGGCGCTAGCTGGTGGAGCTGCAGGAATATCTGAAGCTGTGAATGATGCAAATTTGGCAAAACAGCAACTTTCAGAGAGTAAACGATATAATGAAGCGATGGAAGCCATTTCTTTAGGAAAGGCCTTTACATGAAACCATATAGGCAAGGATTAAAGCTTCATCTAAAACCATATAATCAAGGAGCAGGACTTAAATGCAAGTAAAAAAACTCAAAGTGAAGCTGCCTCATCGAGCCTTAACTGATGCAGATTCACTTAAATTTGCGAATTCTTTGAAGATTCCGTATTTTCGAGGTGTTTTTATGCGAAATGGATTACCAAAAGGCGGACCACGTAAATATGAATGTGCTATTGTCCATCTTGATGATAAAAAAGGACCAGGAACACATTGGTGTGCTTATAAAAAGATTGGGAGTAAAATAATGTATTTCGATAGCTTCGGTAATCTTCGACCACCTTCGGATCTCTTCAAGTATCTCGGTGCTGGTAGCATAAAGTATAATCTCGAGAGATATCAAAATTACGATACATTCGTGTGTGGACATTTATGTTTGTAATTTCTATGCAATAAATTAAAATCTAAAGGTACGTTCAATCTATTTAAGTGCTAAAATTTGCAATATCAAGTCAGTTGAACGCTAGCAGTCATCATGGATGATTCATTGACACTGATATTATCGGGAACTTCTCCAATCCTGGAAACTAACTATTTTCCTCCGATTGAGTTGTCTCCCCATAAAAATTACGTACTTGGACTCGTTGAATTTCTAACTTTTAATTCAATACCACTATCTACAGAATGTTTCAGTCAAAAAGGGTATTGAAATTCATATTAAACCAAACAATAATACTTTAAAAAGCGAAATTTATTGCAGTCACGATGTAAATTTTGAGCCTAAAGATTCTATTGGAAAATTGCTAGGTTTCTGTCCACGCAGACTAAAAGCTAAACAAGTGTATGAATCTGATCAACCGGTATCAATCATAAAAGTGAATTCTTTGAGGGTTGAGTGTAGCATAACTACAGGTGCATACATTAATGGCCAGATAGTACATACTATTCATGAGTTTTTTCCCTTAGTGCGACCTGGATATAAGATAGTGGAAGTACCATCTCATGTCATTCACCTGCCAGTCGCCGTGCAGTCAATAGATCATATACAGCTCCGTATAGTTGATCAAGATGAACATGTGGTTAATTTTCGTGGAGAAGTTATAACAATTAGACTACACATCAAGTCTCTCTAATAATAATGGGTATTGTTTTCAACACAAAGATTGGCTTTGTTATAATAAGCCAGCACAATGCCACAAGCTAATCAGTCGACAAAGAGCAGTCAAAAGGTGAACACCTCAAAGCGTCGTCTTTCTAAAAAGTCAAGGTCTGAAGCCCAAAAGAAGAAGAAAATAAAGAGATTCAAGATTTTTTGCACCTGCATCTGTAAATTTGTCTATTAGCGTTTGATTATTTGTCATGGACGGGGAAATTTTAAATATTCAAGCACCAATCATCTTTGATGAGTCGATTGCACACTGTGAAATTCATGCACATCAGCCTTATGCCTCATCAACCTTTAACAACAGTGATGAAATTCGGATTGCTGTTCAAAATCAGGACCACTGTCTCCTGCTGGGCAAAAGTTCACTTCACGTGCATGAAAGAATCGTAAGAACTGATGGAGAAACAGTGACAAACACAGTTTTAGTTTATAATGCCATTTGTCATTTGTTTGAAGAAGCCAGATACGAAATCAATGCAATCGAAATTGATAGAAACAAGAATGTTGGTCTCACTAGTCTCATGAAAAATTATGTATCTCTAAATCCTGTACAATCACGTTACATACAGAATACTGTTTGGCTCGAAATAAATGATAATAATCAATCATCAACCATCACTACTGGCTACTTTGATGTAGCCATACCGCTTAACATATTTGGTTTTGCTGAAGATTATCACAAAATCATTGTCAATGCTAAGCATGAACTTATTTTGACAAGATCAAAAAGCGATGCAAATGCCATCTTGCAAGCGGCTCCCATTGAGCAGTATAAAATTGAAATTAATAAAATAGAGTGGTTATTGCCTAGCGTTCGACTGTCAGATTCACGAAAATTTCAGTTGCTAAAATATATTGAAAAAGATCCACCTATTCCAATAAGTTTTCGAACTCGGGAACTGTATGAATATCCTCTATTTCCAACTACTTCAAACCATGTTTAGATAGTAAAACCCTCAACACAATTGCAAAAACCGAGATTTGTCATACCTGGATTTCAAACAAATAGGAAAAATAATACTGCTAGAAGTTCTAGCAACTTTGATCGTTGCAATCTGACTAATGTCAAACTACTTTTAAATGATCAGTGTTATCCTTATAGTAACTTCAATCTTGACATTAATCGAAATCAGTATGGTCTTCTTCATGAAATGTACACACACTTTCAAGCTAATTACTATGGTAAAGAACCGCAACCATTGCTATCGAGAGAAAAATTTGTACAGGATGCACCTCTAGTTGTTATTGAGTGCTCTAAACAAAATGAGTCACTAAAATACGGACCAGTTGACGTTCGTTTAGAGTTTCAAACTAGTGAAAATTTCCTGCTCAAACGTCAGCATATTGCTTAATTTTGCATGATCGTATAATTGAGGATAAACCAATAAGTGGTGGGGTGAAAAAGTTGGTATAAGACTGTTGTAACCACATGGAGGTAGTTTAGTTGCAATGAAGATGGACTACATTGTGGATATGCAAGGCTTTAAGTTACCAGACAATAAATTTGTCTTGAAAGAATTGGCTATATTACCATTCTTTGATGCTACAGGTATAAAGCCATATTCTTTTCTCTTTCAACCACCCTGCAAGTGGAACAACGTTCCGTCAAAATATAATTCTGTAAACATTCGGAGAGAGCACAATCATCATGGAATACCTTTGAATGCTGGTGATTCACCGAATTCTCAAGTGCCTGTATTACTCGAGAATTTTTTAAACGATGCAACCAAAATTTATGTAAAAGGCTTGGAGAAGGAGAATTGGTTGCAACAATTTGCAAAAATATCGTGTGAAATTGTTGATATGCTTGATTTGGAATGCCCCTCGCTAAATGACTTGCGTGAAATGTTTAGAATTAATTATATTAAATGTACACATCATGTATATGAAAATTACTCTAATTGCGCAATTAAAAATGTAATTTTATTGGAAAACTGGATGACTATAGAACATGAATATTTTATCACTTGTTTTAATTTATAGAGATAAGACAAAAAATATTTTTCCATATACTTAATTCATAGTCTACTTATTTTGTAAGTATAATGTACTGATATTTTAGAAATAAATAAAAGAAAATGAAAATGAAATTTGTGTTTTGTTTTCTCAGAGTTCCTTATTCTTATAATAATAAGTGCGAATAGTATATAAGCGAATCATGGGACAGCGAACATTACTGGCATTGTGACTTGAAGAAACATCATCCTCCGGTATTGAGAGATTACGTCTGGTGGATCAGGTTGGATCTGATAACTGCAGCAGTTTGAGAGAGAATGCTCTGCATTAAACTTTTTTTTCCTCAGTTACAATTAAAGCAGATGAGTTTATTCAAAGAAAATTTACTTAAAAATATGATTTTCAGGTTTCAATAAATGAAAAACACCAATTTATATTCAACTTATTTTTTATTCTCTGCTCTTTATTTTCAGACTTGTCACTTACAGTGTAGCTATCTTACAATCTAAAAATTGATTAAACACTCATTCCTCTGCTTACATGTCATTCGTATAACTCACACATACACACACGCTTCACTCTGCCGCGTAAGGTCATCCGTGGCTAGAGACCTGACTCCAAGGAACAGTGTTGCCCGATGTAATCACACGTAAATTTCCCGCTCTTGCTTACCTTCTAAGACAGAAGGAGCATAAGCGGATGAGGTACACGTTCCAGTAGCTTCAGGATTGGTGTCTTTAAGGAACCATGATCGTAGCTTCCGGAGCCTACAACTTCTCCTAATAATAATAATCCACAATCTTAATTCTATATGTACTATATACAAATACTATATACATGAGATTAAGGATATACAAATACTATATACATGAGATTAATTATATACAAATACTATATACATGAGCTTAATTATTTACATTATCAACTTCCATGGTTTGAAAATTCTTTTGGCATATCCCCATGGAAGTGTATGTGTCGTTCCAGGAATAAGCACTCTTTTATCGTCGTGCCAGCTTAGTGCAATGTTTTTTTGTTTAATGGTGTGCACTTCATGTTTTCTGCTGCGGTTCAAATTTTGGTACGCTGTTACATTTTCATATTTAAGGAGACACTTTTTATAATCATTAAATGTAATTTTTCTCAACGCAGACCCTTTCACACCTTTAGCTTTCTTGTTCTCACACCTTTCATTCCAGATTTTGTACACATATGATTTAGCTCTCAAACCAACAAACTCTGTTATAATTTTTCCACTGCACTCGTCCTTCATTAGTCCTGATACTTTTTCATTTTTTAGCGGTATTCCGTAAACATTATCTGGAGGATCATCTGATGTGTCAAATTTGTGAAAATCCCGCTTAATGAATTGATGAACGTTTTATGACCCACCAGTACCAATTTATGAAGTTATTGATAATACAACTGCGTAAAGTGTCTCGTCGTCCTGAGATTCAGGATTGGTTGACAAATATTTTTCATAAGCTTGGCTAGTCGTTCCGAATTTTCGGAATCACCAGTCAATTCCTTTCGCTAAATCCTCAAATATCGCGAAACGACCACTATCTGTCCAAAAAATGTAGATGCCTGAATTTATGTACATATTCTAGTGAAAATCTAAGCAGATGAAGATTTTGCCTATACTTATACATAATTTTGAAGCTTTCAGTCGATTAGCACGCTAGCCTGTTCTCGCCTGGGATTATATCGTAGAAGGCTGGCGTACCTGAGATATTACTGGGCATTGTAAATAGAATTGTAAACTTTATTACGGGGATTCCCGACAATAAAATTAAGCTGTTGTCCCTTTGGGTTCCAGTTTAGAAATAATTTCCCATGGAGTTTATTACTCTGAAATTTAAAGCTTTTCAACTTCGAAGACGCGTAGAATGAAATTAAATTTTAAAAAAATCTGTCCGCCTCGCGGGTACATTCTCATCGCGCGCTTTGCGCGCGGCTCGCTTCGCTCGCAAGTTTGAGTGCGCCTGGGGCGCGCGACTGTTGAATCTCGCGCTTCGCGCTCGATCATATATTTATCTCGCGCTTCGCGCTCGATTATATATTGACCTCGCGCTACGCGCTCGGAAGTATTTACATCACGCTTTACGCTCGGTTCCTCTAGACTTTTGAACTTCGTGTTCCATTTCGATGAAAAGAAAAAGTTTATTTGCAAACATTATAAAATTAACAAAACCTCTAAATATGAAGTGATTGTTAAATTTCTTTTTATTTTCGACTGAAAATGAACTTTATTTACTTAAGGTTCTATCGACCTTAAGGAACACATTCTCATCCAGACACTCGAGCTTCGCGCTTGATTTTTGATTTGAAAATCATTTGATCCTTGCGCTCCACGTTCGGTTCTGTGCACCGTATGATAGAAACAAAAAAGTTTGAGTGCACTTACGGCGCGCGATTTGGTCGTCGCGCTTCGCGCTCCGAAATACACTGATCGCGCACTTTGTGGTTTGTGTTATATGTTCGTCACATACAAATTACTAAATTTGTATTTGATTTCAAATGAAGAATAATGATATAATTTAGGCGAAAAAATTAATTAGTTCAAATATTATTTTAGTTTGTGCCGTTTTCCAAAAAAGTTAATTTTTTTCATTTTGAATATATTCTCACGACAAAAATTTATTGAGAGTTTCTAAATCTTTTTTGAATGCACAATTTTTGTTCATTCATCTGTTTTCGTACCTTGCATTGTTTTGCCAAAAATTTGATTTTTTTACTGTCAATGTTATTTTCACGAATAAAACAAAAACTATACGCACCCTATCGAAACATGATTGATAACAAATTTGTAGCCCTCCTTTGGATAAAAAATTTGATGTTTCTCATTTTTTTCGTAGCTTGGGTTATTCGTCTAAAAATTTAATTTTTCTATTTTCAATACAGTTTTTTACGAATAAAACAAAAACTACGCGTCATATCTAAAAGTGAATAACTACAAATTTGTAGATCTTCTTCAGGTGTACAATTTTGGTTGATTCGTCTTTTATCGTATCTCACAAAGCTTGACAGTTTTTCTCCTCCTGACTTTTTTTCATATCGTGCGTTTTTCGGGTTAAAATGTACATTTTCGTTTATTTTATGGAATTTTGAAAATGCTATAACTCCGGTATTTTTTTTTTATTCTAAAAAGTCATTGAGATAAATTGTTCTAGTTTTTGAGTACTATAAATAGCCGTACATAGAATTTTTGAATTTGAAAAAAAATGGTCTCAAAAATTTTCAAAATGCTCTAACTTTTTGAATTTTAAAACAAATAAGCTGGTTAACGAACTTGTTCTTTCTTTTGAGGCCCTAAAAAATTGTGCCACAGCATAATCCAATCTGATTATTTTTTCGAAAGTTATCGTGCCTACAGACTACAGACTACAGACTACAGACTACAGACAGACAGACACCTTCGTGAAAATCGTTTTTTCTGACTCAGGGGGTCTCAAAACGTGGAGATTTCATGAAAACCGACCATGTCAAATTTTACATAAAACCAATACCTTCTCATTACAATGAGAATGTAATATTATAATAAATCTTGAATAAAAAATGAAATTGTCTGGTTGACAATTCAACTGTTTTGTTGAAAACTCGTCTTCGTAGGTTGAAAATTTAAATTTTTTGATAGAAAATGTGCAATGTACTTTTCATTTGAAACTCATCTTTAGTAGTTAAATAGTCAAACTGAAAATTTTTCAAAATCAAAATTCAACTTTTTTTTTTGTTTGAAAATTTGTTTGATTTAGAGATTGATCTCTTTTGATAAAAATTGTATCTTTCTTGCATAAAAAAGCAACTGTTTGGTGGAAAATTCAATACGAAAACAATTCTGTAAATATTGATGTTGTTTGGTTAAAAAATTCAATTATATATTGTTGAAAATTCGACTGTTTTGTTGAAAAACCATCTCCTTAGGTTGAAAATTCCAGTGTCTTGATAGAAAATGTACTTTTCATTAAAAACTCCTATTTTGCTGTTCAAAAGTCAAGATGCATTTTTTAAAATGAAAATTCAATTATTTGTTGAAAAACTTATCTCTCGCCACTCTTTTTTGCTTGACGTTTAGACTATTTTGTTTGGAAATTTTGGTAGAAAAACTTCGTCAAGAAACAATTTTTGGTTGGAATATTTTTATTTTTATTTGAAAATTCATCACTTTGGTTCAAACTCCAATTATATTGTTGAAAACTGACCTATATAATTGAAAATTCATTTGCGCGGGTGAAAATTGAACGACTTTGATGACAATTATTTTTTTAATGAAAGTTGACTGTTTGGTTGAAAATGTAACTATTTTGTTGAAAATTAATTTTTTTGCTAAAAATTCATAACTGGTGGTTTGGAAATCAACTATTTGACTAAAAATTAACTATTTGGTTAAAAATTCAACTATTTGGTGCAGAATAAACATTTTGATTGAAAAATCATATTTTCGCGTGGAGTTTCAACTGCTTTATAGATAAATTGTTTCTTTGCTTCAAAAATTCAACAATTTTGTTCACAAATGATGAATTTCTTTAAAAATTTATCTTTTTTTATGGAACATTAATTTTTTTGAAGATTGAACTTTTTTCAAATTCCTTCTTTCTAGGCATTTGTCTTTTTTCGATTAAATACAAGTGGTTGAAAATTAATTTTTTTGTATTGGAAATTATTCTTTCAACTGAAAATGTTACGATTCCATTTTCAGTTAAAGATTCACGTATCTCCTATGTTTTAAAGTTGGGCCATTGAAAGTTGAGTGCGTGCGTTTAGATTAACTTGCATGCGTTATGTAGGCAATGTGTTGGCAAATGGACTGAGCTTGTAGTTTCGAAAGGCTGAAACATCCCGAGTCACTTCTATTGCGTATGCATTGGTTTTGCTTCCAATGAATTTGTGAATGGCTATTCGGGCCGGAGAGATGATTTTGGTGGCGTCGCGACAACCGCTACTTACATGATGAATGCACCTCTGTTATATAATATAATATAATATAATATATATATATATATATATATATATATATATATATATATATATATACAGGGTGTTTTTTTTAACTTGAGACAACGAAATATCTCAAAAAATACGCATCCTACGGAAAAAATGTCTGGAATAAAAACTTTTTATTTTCGAGGGGAAAAAAAGATTTGTTAAAATTTACCTCACCCCCACCCCCACAGGAGGCAGGGGTGGGGGTAACTTTGTAATTTCGAATGGTAACCCCAATTTTTTATCACAGATTCAGATTTTCCTTTACAAAATACGTAAGTTTTATTCGGAAAATTTGTTTCGATTCGCGATAGATGGCGCTGCAATTGCGAAAAACGAAATTGTTGACACTAGTTTTAGCTCTACCCAGGAATAACGACGCGGACGTAGTAGTTGTCTATTCCCTTCGGGGTGCTTAATTTCGGTGAGTCCCCTTGCCTCTCACCACAGGGATGCTTGATTTCGATTAATTATTTTACAATAAGTGCTCAAAATGGTGTCCTCGCACTTCGATGCACTTGTTAATCCGAGCTTTGAAAGATTCCACACAACTGCGAATTATGTCTGGTGATATTTGTGCACAAGCAGACCTGATTCGCTCGATCATGTTATCACGAGTTGTGGGCACTTCTTGATACACGCGATTCTTTAGATAACCCCACAAATAGAAATCCGGCGCCGTAAGATCTGGCGATCTGGCAGGCCAACCCGGTAAGAAGGCTTGCATTACAAAGTATTGGAAAATTTCATGTACCCAGTGGTAACGTAACAAATATTGAATACTTCTGGATCCCCTTTCTGTCCTCCCGTTTTGAATCTCCACAACTGTAGAAGTTATCTCCTAAATTGTAACCCTTTCTATACCCAGCGGCGATGATATTTTTCCGAATAATTTTGGATACCGCGAAGCAACCTCGAAATATAAAAATTTTAATCTTTTTTTCGAATTTTCTGTTTTTCGAATAATAATGAAGTCAAAAGCTTTTTAAAATATAG
>CAKNXH010056957.1:0-12073 GCA_932178445.1 Andricus quercusramuli
CCCCCCCCTCTCCTCCACGGCTTATGTAGATACGGGTAGGCTTATAGATATTGAGGGCCAGGATAGGTTATATTTGGAGGGTGGTATACATTTCCAAAACCTCCCTCCAACCCCAAGTCTTAATATGGCTAAATTTTTGCCGCAACCGGAATTAGATAATAAAACACGTGCGACACACTTTTCAAATTTTATAGCGAATGAGGCCATACCAAGGCCACCTAATCAGGACATATTAGGGGCAACGAAGAAATTTTTTACAAATAATTTAACATCGGGACAAACGGATCTCAGGAGTGGTTACGGTATACGGAATTAAACCTACGAGGGGTTAAATAATCTCCATTCTGAATTTCGGGAAAATAGAAGAGATTTTGATTTTCAACCAAATGAACTCATCAGGTACGGTACCTGTCGGGATGACATCCCTAGGGAGGTCCCACAAGATAGTTTCCACAGCCAACCTCATTACCATCCCTCTTATCTAGGTCCAATGAGGGGTCCATACACCGAACAGCCTACTGCTTTCCGATTAGCCAGTACTCCCTATAGAAGAGGTAATGAAAGTCTATCGCAAATCGCAAAGCAATGGAATATTAAGTTTACAGGGCGCGGTGATACTAGTGTGATCACATTATTGGATAGAGTAGAGGACGGGCGAGCAATAGATTCGCTCAGTGAGGAAGAGGTTCTTATAGCAATGCCTTTCCTGTTAGATGGGATAGCATTAGTATGGTTTAGGCATAATCGGTACCTGTGGAGGACTTGGCAAGAGTTAAAATATGATTTTTGCAATAGGTTTGGGGATATAAATTATCAAAAGCGACTAGAGGATCAAATAAACGCTCGTAGGCAGGGCCCGGAAGAATCTAGTGTAGATTACTTGACGTATATGATGGGTCTGTATAGATTGTACCCACGTCTAATCCCACTAGAGGAGCAACTAGGTAGCGGTCAGGCGCTAGGGGCGATGAGGACGTTTTACCCCCACCTCCCGTAAACACTTTCCTTTCTTAGTACGCGTACAAACCGAGCAAAAAACTGAATAAAGGCAACGCCCAAAAGAAAGAGGAGTTACCGGTAGCTTGCGGTAGCTACTAATCAAACCGAGAATGATTTCGGTATGGAAAATTTGCGGAATCAGATTAAATCTTCAGAGACCCGTTTCAAAATTGAGAGAGAAAGTAAAGAAAAAGCGGATTTGAAGAACTTAACTGAGATGGTTGTTAACTTATCGAAACGAATGGAAGAAATAAAATTATCAAGTCAAGGGAAATCAAATTCGAATTCTAAAAAAGAGATTTCGGACTTCGCAGGTA
Organism: Andricus quercusramuli; assembly: GCA_932178445.1. Taxonomy (NCBI): domain Eukaryota; kingdom Metazoa; phylum Arthropoda; class Insecta; order Hymenoptera; family Cynipidae; genus Andricus; species Andricus quercusramuli. The sequence goes on from CAKNXH010056957.1 coordinate 1,317, forward strand.
AACAAACTACCGGTAATAACTCGAGTGGCATCACACATGAAGACAGGTACATAAATTATAAGTGTAGAGATTGCAAAAAGTTAGGCCATCCCTACTTTAAATGTCCTGAGGAAAAGCGGAAGTATTGTTATGGGTGCGGGGCAGAGGAAATATTTAAAAGCGATTGCCCCAAATGTCAAGCAAAGGGAAACGAACAGGGGAGGATAAATTAGGGCCTCTTATTTCTCCCGTAACAAATATCGGAGCCCAATTATCAGAGAATGAATGTGGTCGCTTTCCGGAGTCAACCATTACTATTTTGGCTCCGTCAATTTCCAAAACGGTTAATAACGTGATTGTCCGAAAGGGGCAATATATCCAAAGAACGGAAACTTCCCGTTTAGATAGAATATGGGGAAGTAGTTCTAAAGATGAAGAACCGGTAGAGATCATCTGAGTAGGGGATCCAGTTGGAATCCGTCCTAGGTACAGGAATTCTGACCCCTTAGTCACATTTCAGGGGGAAGGGGGTGCCGTGGCTAGTACTAGCACGGCTGATCCTCTCGGATTGGAAGATATAGCACTGCGCAAGGAAATACTACAGGAGAGTCGTAGCATGAGCTCAGGGAACTCTAGGGAAGTTCAGGACGGACAAAAGGCGATCCAGACGGGCAGCAGGGCAACTGAACAATTAACGGAAGTTGCAGGAGAAATACCGTCTTGTGGGGAGATCGAGACCGAGGATAAGGCCATGAGGCTATTCGCGAAAATCAGGGTGGGTACGCGAATGATAGACGCTCCTATCGATGGTGGGTCTTCGCATTCCTTTCTGGCTGATTCTCTCGCGAGACAACTAATATCAGAAAGTAAGCGTAAAATGGTGGATGCTAAAGCACATAGGATGAGAGTGGCTAATTGGGCTACTTCTCAGATTCTAGGGAGGGTATTCCTACCAGTAGAATCAGACGGTGTGGAGCATGAAGTACCTTTTTGCGTAACGGGCGCGTTATCACCAGATTGTATTCTGGGCTGGGACTTTATGTGCAAATTTGGTCTCATCAAAAATGGGTATAGAAACGCGTGGTATTTAGCTAGGGCTCCGGGGAGGATCATATTGTTCATTATGGAGATGGTAATACAACATCTATGAACGAAGATGAGATCAGGGAGCAGGAGACTTGCTGTGAATTAGTAGAACTGTCGGAGGTCGAAAGTGATCGACTTCAGAAGTTTCTTGCAGAACTTATTCCGTCCGGCTCTCCGAAATATGGTCGAACCCACCTCGTTGAACATAAAATTGATGTCCAAGGACATGCTCCGATCAAGCAGAGACACTATAGGGTTTTTCCGGTTGTATTGAGAGCAATGTATGACAAGGTGGATAAACTATTAGAGTAGTGATGGTGAAGAAACCTAACGGTGCATATCGTATTGACTACCGAAAAGTCAATGAGGTCTCTAGGGGCGACGCGTATCCGCTTCCTTTTTTAGAAGATATACTGGATAAGTTACGGTCGGCCCACTATATTTCGACTATTGATTTGAGCTAGCTTACCACCAGGTTACTTCAGAGGGAAGTAGTCGAGCGATAATGGCATTCTCGGTAACGGGGAGCGGCTTGTTTCAATATAAACGTATGCCTTTTGTATTGAGCGGGGCACCTGCCACCTTCCAGAGATTAATTGATAAATTATACGGCCCAGAAATGCGTCCTTACTGTTTCGCATATCTCGACGACATTATCATTGTGTCGGAAACCTTTGGGGAACATTTGGAGTGGCTAAAGAAGGTGTTGAATAATATCTATGGTGCCGGGCTAACCATTAGCCCCGAAAAGAGCGTGTTTTGTCGTTCAGAGGTACGGTATCTAGGCTATCGGGTTAATGAACAAGGACTGCAACCGGATTCGGAACGGGTGTCACCCGTCTTAAATTACCCTGCACCGCGCAATATACGGCAGCTTAGAAGATTTTTAGGTATGGCTAGCTGGTATAGGCGCTTTATAAAAAGTTTGGCTTCACTTTCGGAACCCCTTACTCGCCTATTGCGGAAAAATAACCGTTGGAATTGGGTGGAGGAACAAGAAGCTGCATTTGAGGCACTCTGGTCGGCCCCAATTCTATCATGTCCGAATTTTGAACTTCTCTTTGTGTTACAAACCGACGCAAGCAGTTTTGGCTTAGGCGCGGTTCTGACACGAGTAATAGAAGGGGAGGAACGAGGAATTGCCTTCGCCAGCAGTACACTATTGGATGCCGAAAGTCGAGATTCTACCACGGAACAAGAATGTCTGGCGGTAATTTGGTCTATCCGTAAATTTCGTCATTTTTTGGAAGGTTTTAAATTCACGGTTATCACGGATCATAGCAGTTGGCGATGGCTGCATAATTCGCATAACCCGACCGGTCGTTTGGCACGTTGGTCATTAGAGCTGTTAGAATACCGGTTTGAAGTAGTCAATCGTAAAGGGGCTCTGCACCATGTACCCGACGCACTCTCGCGAATGGATGAGGACGAAGAGGTCGCCGAAGTATGTGGAGCAGAAATGATAGATGATCCGTGGTATTGCCGACGAGTTAAGGATGTACAAAATTTCCCTAGAAGGTATCATGAGTGGAAGTTCTTAGAGGGTAAACTGTATGCGTTTAAGCCGAATCCTCCGATTGACCCAATCATAGAAGATACCGAAGCATGGAAACTAGTAGTTCCAGTCGATAAGCGACAACAAGTGTTGACTGGAATACATGATGTACCTCAAGCAGGGCATTTAGGTGTAGAAAAGACATATGTTAGGGCAATGGTCTCTTATTATTGGCCCGGAATTTTTAGGGACGTAGTTAATTATGTGAAATGGTGTGATATTTGTCAACGCACAAAAGTTTCACAACAAGCTCGCCCTGGGTTAATGGAGAAAAGAGTGGTGGATCAACCATGGGCATTGGTGTCTATGGATTGTATGAGGCCTTACACTCGTAGTAAAGCAGGTAATTGTTATGTCATTGTCTTTCATGATTACTTTACTAAGTGGATTGAGTGTAAAGCCCTACGTGCAGCTAACGCTAAAAATGTAGGAGCGGCCTTGGAAGACCTAGTTGTTTCACGTTCGGGTAAGCCCAAAGTGATCCATACGGATAATGGTACGGAATTTGTCAATAAAATCATGACTGAATTTACCAGATTCTATGGCATCCGTCATTCTACTAGCCCAGTGAACCACCCCCAAGAAAACCCGACTGAACGAATGAGTCAAGTATTGAAGGCTATGATTCGATCATTCGTTGATTCGAATCAACAAGAATGGGATGTTCATCTCCATGAGTTTAGGTACGCCTATAATACCGCAGTCAATACTACTACTAAAGTTAGTGCGGCCTTTTCAAATTGTGGGAGGGAATTGAGACCGAAAATAAGCATCCAAGGAGAGGAGGAGAGTCCCGATAATATTCCCGAACCCGATAGAGAAAAATGGATAGAGCGTATGAAGCGCTCAACAGAACTACGAGATCTTGTGACGCTGCATTCAGGAGAAGCTCATGAGAAACAAACTCGCTATTATAACCAATTGCGCCGTGATTTCAAATACCAGGTGAGAGATCGGGTTTTGAAGCGTTGGACGATGTTGTCCTCAAAGGAGAAGAAAATATCGGCCAAGTTGAATAAGCGTTTTCATGGTCCTTTCCGCGTCATGAGGATACGCTCACCCCTAGTCTATGAATTGGCTAATGATAATGGAAGGGCACTTGGCGCTTCTCACGTGAAGGATCTCAAACCATATGTATCACGTTAAAATAATTACTAAGTTTGATTTCTTTTACCTTGATTTTAATTCTCTTTCTTATACCTGATTGGATTGACTTTGCCTGTACATTGCATGGAGACTGGCATGTTCCCTTTTCTTTTGTTAGGTTATCCGGTAGCGACGTAAAGTGCGTGGCCCCGTTGAAGCCAATCGGTCTTCAGTTGGAGGATGGAGATGGAGGAAATGGGACGGTCCAGAAAACCACCAAGGGAGGCGCTCTCTGACTTAGAGGGTGGTCCGTTCCCCCTGGAGAAGGTCAAGCAGAGGACGGAAGGAGTACCTCAGGGGCGGCCTGCTACGTCCTTGAGAGCTGCAGAGGTCCAGGCGGACGATTCAGAAGTGGTCCAAGAGGACCTTCCAGAAGTGGCCCAGGAGAATCTTCCAGAAGTGGTCAAGGAGGAACTTCGAGAAGTGGTCCAAGAGGACCTTCCGGAAGTGGTCCAGGAGGTCCCTTATGTGTCCTTGCCGGTGAACGCCATGCAGGCAGATGCGGAGAGGTGGGCGCGCGAGTTCCGGCGACGTGTAAGTTGCCTAGCCACGCGTCATGTATGGGAAGACTGCCCCCAAAAGTTGAAACTATTTTTTACGCTTTGTGGGCGAGAGGGGGGGTCCACCGTTGTGACTGTGTCTGTTCAGTATGGGTCTCTTGACCGCAGGATCGTCCAAGGCAGAAGAAGGGGAGGCAGACAGCGGGCAGCTTTGGATACCATATGTCCTTTGTGCCTTGCCACAATTGTGGAAAAAAGGGACATATATGGCAATGGTGCCCGGAACCACTCACCCTCTTCTGCGAGGCCTGCGGCCAGAAGGACACGCATCGTCGGGACTGCTCTTACTGCAACCGGGGCCGTTTCCGCCATAAAAGGTACTAGGGGAAGACCCTAGGTACCAGGAAGGGCTTTCCGCCAGGGGCGGTCTCATTATTTTTTTTAATTGCTCCCACTCCTCCTTCCATCTTCTCTCTTCCTGGAATGTTTTTTTTTCATTATTTGCTTGACTATTGCATGTGTCTGACACATTTTTCATAATCTTGCCTGTTGAATTGGGGTTAAGATTATTCTTTTTTAATTCTTTTGTGGTGGTTAGTCTTGTGATTTTCTTGTTTGTTTTATTTCTTTTGTCGACACATAACGATAGTCTTAGGATTTGACATTTATTTATTTTTTTTCTGACTCCTTAGGATTTGAACTTGAGAGTGTGTGGTTTCGCTTTGGAGCGAGCGATCTTTAGTTTTTATTATTTTCATTTTTGAAGAATGGTATGGAATTAAGCCACCTACCACCTGAGTTGTTCTCATCCGGTAGCAAGGGGAAAACCCCTAAGGTTTCCTCTAAGGGTGGAGGAGTTGTAATGTTGCAGGTTTCACCTGCAAATTACGTTACCTTTTTTTGTACTTTTTATAATTTGTAAACAGCTCCTTCTCTCTTGGAGGAAATCTCCGCGAGAAAACGAGGCTCGATCGAGGGCCCACTGATTTTATTCTTGTTTATATTTTTATTATTATTATTTTTTTGAAATGTTTTACCATTTCTTTTCTTTTTGTTGTACACACTCTCATAAACTTTTCATAAGGAGAAAGAGTAAGAGTCACTCTTGCAATACTGGATTAGGAGCCGTCCTCACGCAAAACGTGGAAGGCCAAGAGTGCGTAATCTCGTATGCTAGCCGAACGCTGACGGATGCGGAACAAAAATACTCCACGAACGAAAAAGAATGTCTCGCGATAGTATGGTCTATTCAAAAATATAGACCTTACCTAGAGGGTGATAAATTCACGGTAATTACAGACCACAGTAGCCTTCGGTGGCTGCGTAACCTAAGAAACCCTACTGGTCGATTAGCACAATAGTCCTTATCCCTCCTAGAATACGACTTCGACATTATTCACAGAAAAGATTCCTCCCATCACGTTCCCGATGCCCTATCTGGTATGCATGAGCCCCAAATTCACGAAGTGATATTTTCAACTAGAGAACCCCTCCCCTCCTTGTATTCTCGACGGTTCATGGCCGTATCCGATTTTCACGAAAGATTCCCTCGTTGGGAAGTTTCCAACGGAAAACTATACTCCTGAGGACCCAACCAAACACAATACTTTCATGCATGTTTCCGCAAAAACTACTGGCCTGGTTATTTTAGGGACATAAAAAACTATGTGAAAGCTTGCACAGTCCGTCAGATGTGCAAGGTAGAGCAAAAGGTACCCGCAGGATTAATGGGACACCGCGTAGTAGAGGAACCGTGGATAGTCGTGGCCGCAGATGTTATGGGACCCCTCCCTAGAAGTAGACTAGGATTTCAATACATCCTCGTAATACGAGATTTATTCACGTGATGGGTGGAAATCGTACACTTAAGCGTAGCTATGGCTAAGAAAATAGAGGCTGCCTTTCGCCAAAATATCATCAATCGCTGGGGAACGCCCCAAGTACTTCTCACAGGTAATGGGATCGAATTCGTTAACAAAATTCTCTACCAACTGGCTCAAGAGTTTAACATCACCCACACCACCACCCCTCCGTATCACCCACAAGCGAACTCCATGGAAAGGGTTAACAGAATCCTGAAAACCATGATAGTTTCATACATTGATAAGGACCATTGTACCTGGGATCAGCACCTTTCCGAATTCCGATTCGCGTACAATACAGCCCACCATACCTCGCTCAAGTTCTCCCCTGCCTTCTTAAATTTTGGAAGAAATCCCCAACCCATAAATTCGCAAAAATTCCGATCCACTACCGAACCCGAAATAGAAACCCGAGATCCCGAAACCTGGAAAACTAGAATGACCGAAATTCAATCTGTGCGCGATTGGGTAATTAAGAACTTAGAACAAGCCTTCGAAAGACAATATAAGTATTGTAATTTACGCCACAGATCTTCCAGGGTTCGCAAAGAACATTTAGTTCTCTCCCGGTCTCGAGTCCTCTCCTCCAAAATTAAAAACATTTCCGCAAAACTGTCCCCCCGATATAATGGCCCCTATGGAGTCTCGAAAGCGTTATCACCCCCACTCTACGAACTTTCCGACCTTGCTGACAAACTCGTCGGCGAGTCCCACATAGGAGATCTGAAACCCTTCATTCTCCACCCCCAATAATACGGTATTATGCCCCCAGATCTCTGCTATGGAGAACCAGGAAGACCCCGTGCGCCACTTGTGCCCATACGTCGACCTCTTCGACCAAATCAATGAAATTTGGCCGGGATTCTTCACAGCGCTGCTGGAATCCTATAAGGCCCAAGAACGGGCTAATGAGGTCCGAATGACGGCCGTCCTGCGCGCCTGGCCCACAGAAGAACAGATTCTGCAGGAAACGGTGGAGAAATTCAACCTGGTGCCCCAGAGACCCCCCCTTACCTCCGGTCGACCCGAACCCAAACCTACTTCAAGGAACGAAGGAAGAGGACAGCCCCCACGGAAACCCAAACCCCTCCCTTGGAAGACATCCTTCCCCAAATGAGCGTATCGACCCTCCCACAAAAAATTTCGAAACTACCGCCACCGAGACTGACTCGAGCCGCTGCCTCGTATCAACCCAAACCCCTTCTCCCCCCTCATCCTGAAGCCCGTTTCCCCTACATCCAACCCCGAACCTCCCCCTACACCCCCCACATCCCCACCGGAACCCTCCACCTCGAAACCTCAACTCCGCTCCCTCCTCTTCCCAAAAACACCCACTTCCCCACCGGAACCCTGCACCTCAAAACCTCAACCCCAATCCCTCCTTCCCTGAAAATCACCGCTCCCCAAACCATCAACACTAACACCCTCCGATTTCCGCATAACACCGCACGGTTTGGGTGTTGGAGCTGCGGGGAAAGCGGACACCTTTAATCGCAGTGTCAGCGCCCAAGGTCGGCTTTCTGCTATAAGTGTGGAGAACCCGGATTTCCCATCCAGATATTCTCCAGGCATTCTCTTTCCTTTTCTTACACTCTTTCTCTAATTTCGCCTGCGCTAGCCCTCCTCATCCCCGTTTCGCTACCTCTCTCCTGCTTTCGCTTGACAGTCTTATTGTTATTCTCTCAATTTTCTTTTGGTGAATTTCTTTTTTGTACTGATTTAGTCATAATTTCAGATCTTTTTCTCCCGATTCAACTACTGGAGAGCCCATTCCGCTTTTTTTCTTCCTCCTTTTTCTTCTTCATTTATGATTTGGTTTTTTTGTTGTTGTTTCGTTTTGGTTTTATTTAGTCAAGGAGCCCCGAGTTTCGATTATCGAGTCAATTATAATGATATATCTTTCGCTTGGCTAGTCATCCGGTATCACGAGCCCTACACTCTCTATTGTGGAAATTGATTTTTTTTTGCTGGGTCTCCCTAACGGTTTGATACCTGTTCGGTCCTCCTCAAGGAGAGGCGAGTTGTGAAAATGCAGATTTGTTATGATTTTCTTCTCTTGTAATTTCTTGACTCCGCGGTCCCGAGCGTAAGCCAGCTAGGTTTAAGCCACCTACACGGAAGATCGGTCAGGGTCCACTACGGTCCTTTTTTTTCGTCGCAACTTTGCAGCCAGGATCCTCACATAAATCCCAGGAGATGTGATCCTCTTTACCGCCAACCCATCCGCTCACTACTAGGGATGGAATGAAACCACTCTGTTAAGGCAACCCCTTTTGACATCCGTGGCAGGAGATACAGATCTGCCACCAAAGGATAGGAGGGACAGCAACTATTATCGCAGGTCATCTGAGACCCTAGGCACTGCCCCGGGAAGGACCGACCGAGGCACTTACCACCCTAAGTTCACAAAAAGGTAGGTAATTTCGCCTCCAATTGATTATTATTTTTTTACTAACGTTCTGTTGAAGTACACACATTTCTGGGCTTATATCCCATTTTTGTGTTTTATATTTATCGGGAGCATCGTCGAAGTCCATTCCGCACCTGAAGCACGGTGCAAAGGGCTCCTCGTCCTCCACCTAGACACCGGGATACAGCCAGCCCTGAACGCCGAAAGAAATATTCTCGCCTCTCCCACCACGACGGCTGCTAAGGACTGGAGAAAGGAAGAAAGACGATCAGAAGGACCAATGGAAAGCGCACCTCATCGGCTGTCTCTCTCCCAACCGTGCGAATCATAGAAAATAAGTTTGGGCGCGCCAGCCTTATTCCCCCTTGTAATCACGTGATCATCCGCTTCGTTATATACGTCGGTACGCACGGGAGACGCTCTATCTATTAATAACTGTCTATTATTTTTGCAACTTGCAAGCCTGACTAATGTGTGAGTGGGGAAAAATCGATCCGGCGTGCTGAAATGTCTGATTTTAATCCTCCATATACCGCTATATCTAATTTACCGATTCTCGTTTCCCCTCATTTTTTTAGTGCCCAAATGTCTGATTTTAATCCTCCATTATGGCGTGATTAGCTATCCCCTCGCCCGCTGAAATTCAGCGTATCGATCTATCTATATTACCGATTCTCGCTTCCCCTCATTTTTTTAGTGCCGAAATGTTTAACTTTAATCCCCAATTTATTTTGTAAGTACCGATCCCCTCTCCCCCTTCAATGAAGTGTACCGATATATCTAGTTTACCGATTCTCGCTCCCCTTCATTTTTTTTAGTGCTGAAATGCCTGATTTTAATCTTCCATTATGGCGTGATTACCGACTCCCCCCCCCCCCCCCTTAAATTTAGTGTTGCGCAATAAAATTTACCGATTTTCTTCCCTCAACCCATCTCTAGTGCCGATATGTTTAATTTCAATCCCTGAATTTTATAATGTAATTAGCGATCCCCTCCCCGTTAAATTCAGTGTACCGCGATGTCTAATATATCGATTCTCGCTTCCCCTCATTTTATGGTCGGAATGTTTAATTTGATCCCCGATTTCTGTAATTTACTTGCCGATCTTCCTTTCCCCCTTTTATTTTGAATTCCGAGATGAAAGAAATTAAAATTATATGAGAGATTTTTTTGGGTGTTACGTCCCTTTTCCCTTTTATTTCGCAGTACTGAAATGCTTGAATAACTTAGAACCCCCTTTCGCGTTTTATTTCGGAAAGCTCTATTTATGCTTATCAGTGAAGCCTTTTTTTGTGAGAACCCCTATGTGAATTTGCGAGAACACCCTTTTTTGCACACCTTTTTTCAGAACCCCTTTCGCGTTTTATTTCAGAAACCCCTTTTTATGATTATCGTTGAAACCCCTGTTAGAGTTGTTGAGAACCCCCTTTTGCACCCATTTTTTAGAACCCCTACGCGTTTATTTTAGAAGATTCCGTGCGTGTTTTTTTTTAAACCTCTGTTAGAATGGGCGACAACCCCTTTCTATACCCTTTATATTAGAACCCCTTTTGCGTTTCCTTCCAGAACCCCCTCTTTATTTTTATCGTTGAAACATATTTGGAATTTGTAAGAACCCCTTGTTGTACTGGTTCAGGAGACCCTCTTTTATTGTTCATGATTTATGCTGTGTTAACTTCTTTGCTGGATTTGAATAAATTGTTGTTAACTGTTCTGATTGGGAAATCCAAGCTTTTGTAATTGCGTAACGCCCCCCCCCCTCTACCAACTCTAGTCTTGCCTGAGTTAGTAGTTTTGTAGACTCTAATTTTGGTTTCATTTAATTGAATTACTGTTTACCTATACGGATAACTTACTATCTTTTACCTTTCCTTTTTTTTATTTTAGGATTAATGTTTGTTTTGAGTTATGGTGGATCCTTTTACCAGAGTTCGTGAGATCTTTTGTTTGTCCTGAAACGTTTAGCGTTCTGTGAGTTTTTCGCTTTTTGGAATATAGATTCCGAATACCTTTACCTTTTCTCATTCGCTCTGGTTGAATGGATTTGCCTTGTCCCAAGAAAGGACTGACGCCCAAAAACTTAGGTTTCATGTCATGTGATCTGTTTTATTTAATGTGATTTGTTTTGAATAGGGTCCTATGTGTGTTATTTAAAGAGACCACTAGATTTTATAACTTCTATTTTTCCCTAGTCAAAATAAAAGTTATAAAATCTAGTG
>CAKNXH010056957.1:12173-28283 GCA_932178445.1 Andricus quercusramuli
AATTCAAATAGTACCGATTCGTTTACTGGTAATAAGTAAAAATGGGAGTCTGTAACCCATACGTGGCGCGTCCCCGGGTGGCGGATAGGGGAATGCTCGCTGGAAGCAGAGGGTAGGGCTGAAATAAAATGGGCCCCGCGGACCAAACAGACTGGGTGAAGGACACACCGAGAAAAAAACCATGACCTCTTCCTGTTGCGGCCCGGTACCGAGGGTTTCTGCTGAATACGGTTACACTACTGAATAAGCAGTCGCAGGTAATGTCCAGGGATGGTCCCGAAGGAAAATCCTCCAAGCCAAGGCGTTAATCCACCGTGCCGAAGGCTGCATGGCACCAGGGGTGTGTTTTTCCATACGGTATCTCTAGGATACCAGGTCGCCTTCTAGAGTATACAGACCTTACCCTCGCATGCGGGGCTCTGCGGGGGAGGACCTTTATTTCCCTAGCTACTCGTGGGAATAAGATGACGACTGAACAATATTTGAATAGAAGTGTGTGCGAGGAGATGGGAGGAGAATTAGACGTTGTGGAGGAGTTTAACATGAGTCAAAAGACTGATGCCAGACGTGACAAAATGGATGCGGAAGAGAATATATTGGAGGGTCGACGACTCATTGCTGTCCTTGAAGGTGTGCTGGAGGAGATGCAGACATTCTGCAACTCCAAACGCAACATATTCCTTCCTATCAGGGATGGACTGGAAAGGGCGCTGAATGGGACGGGGGATTTGCGAGTCACCATCATGCTCATCGACTCATATTATGAAGACGCGATAAGGAACGTCGGAAAAGAGGTAGGAAAGAAGTACCTGAAACAGGCGAAGGCGAGGAACGACATGAGCCAGAGCGTGACTCAAAATGAAGAAGCCGTGGAAACTCCCACTCCCCACCAGCGGAAGCGAGAGAGGAAGCCCACTCTGAGTCCCGTTGAGGCTGGCCCCTCAAAGCAAAAGACGAAGAAGCCGAGGACCCGCAATACAATTGTGGCGTCCTCGACCCTGAGGGGCGAGGATGTGGAGGGGGTCGCCTCTACACCCGCACCCACAAAGAAGGAGAAGCAGAAGAGAGCCCGACCCGAGGCGGTCCTGATAAGACCAGCCGAGGGTTCGAGCTACGCGGAGGTCCTCAGGAGCCTCAAACGAAAGGTGAAGCCGGACACCCTTGGTGTAAATATCAGGGCTGTCCGACAGACCCGAAGGGGAGAGGTTCTTGTGGAGCTAGGGCCGGCTGCGGACGGCAGATCAAAGTTGTCCGCGGCCATTAAGGATGCCGTAGGAAGTAGGGGGAACGTGCGCGAGCTTGTTCCCCGCATCGAAGTCGAGGTCCTGGACCTCGACTTAATCACAGATGCAGAAGATGTGGAGGCTGCGGTTCGAAAACACTTCGGGAAAGCAGCAGCTGGCGAGTTAAAGGTGTCCATGACGAAGAAGGCCTTCAGAGGTAACCTGAGGGCCTTCGTCGAAATGAAAGAGGAACTGGCGAAAAGACTTCTCCGCACGGGACACCTCAAAGTGGGGTGGGTGTCCTGTTGTGTGCGGAGGAAGACGACGACTGTAAGGTGTTTCCGCTGCCTGGGTTTTGGGCATCTGGCGGCGGGATGCAGGGGTCCAGACCGGACTCAGGCCTGCTGGAGGTGCGGTAAAGAGGGCCATAGGGCTGCGGCGTGCGAAAGTACGCCGCAGTACTACCTCTGCGCCGCTAAAGGAGAGAAATCCCGGACGGACCATCTGCCCGGGACTATGAGGTGCTGGTCGTTCCGAGAGGCAGCCTCATCGAGGAAACCTCAAGGACGACCAAGCTAAAGAATATCGCCCAGCCAGGATGCCGGAAGTCGACGAGCCCGGGTTGTGGTACCACCACACCGATGAGGACGATGCGTGCATCTTGGTCGGGTGATGGTTTGAAGAATGACAAGCTGGCAGGTAAAAGTAGAAGCCGAAGCACGGCTTAATGGCCTTTGGCCTGGGACTTTGAAGTAATGCGATAAGCGGTTCCGGAGTCCTGGGTTGGCGGGAAAAGGAGTTAAGGTTTAGTGGGTAGGTGCCGTTAGGTAAGTCCCACACTCACATTCGTTCCTTGTGGACTGCGCGCCCATGTGTGCGTCTCACGTGTATATATTTTAAATGTATATGCGTGGGATGCATATATTGGGCTCGTGGTCCCCAAAGTTCGAATCAGTGATGCCAATACTGGCGCCTTTTGCTACTGCGCTTGCGTTTGGGCCGCTCACTGATTGGCCGCAGTTGGCGCGCAATTCAAAATTAGAATTAAAAACAATTCTTGTAATTTAAATAAATAATTATTGAAAAATGCACAAGAATGTATATAAATTGTACAACTTCTGATTTTAGACAAAAAGAAATTTATAAGACATATATTTTTTGAATAACAGTTTGATTTCTTCGACTCCCAAAGAATAACTTACATTGCACTAAACATTCGATTTCAGAAGTCTAAAATCAGAAGTTGCACCATCTATGTACATTCTTGTGCGGTTTTCAATAATTATTTATTAAAATTACAAGAATTGTTTTTAATTCCAATTTTGAATTGCGCGCCAACTGCGGCCAACCAGTGCGCGGCCCGAACGCAAGCGCAGTAGCAAAAGGCGCCAGTATTGGCATCAGTGGTTCGAATGTGGTTAGTGCATGAGCATTTTTCCGTTTTTACTCGTAAAAAAAAAAAAAAAAAAGTACAAATCTACTAATTCAATCAGTTAGAATAACTGACTAAATGAATTACTAACTGTATCTACTAAAGAAATTGTTCATGTTAGCACACAAGTAAATTCCTAACTTTACAATCTTCCAGATTTAGAATTCTTGCGAAAGGTCTTGCGATGAATTTGAATAGCAAAGACTAGGGGTATTCCGAATCAATACTTGAATTATAAGAAGTTGCATTCTCGCAACGTTGCGAACTCAATCTTTTGGTCATCCTCAAGCAAATTATACCTAATGAATATGTTATAAAATTCCTTCAGCTAATTAAAAAAATTACAATCTTATAGAACCAACTATAAATAATAAATTCAATTTACCTCAGAAAACCAATTTTGGAATTCAAGATTGTGGTCCGCTGAAAAAAATTAAAATGGTTGCTGAAATTTTTTAATTACGAAAACCTCAAAAAAACAAAAGAGGCTCCCAATATTTAAAGAGTTACATTTTAAAAAAAATTTAAAGAGCGAAACCGCAATAGTCAAACGACGGACGAAGTAATAGCGACAGGTAAGAAGCACGTGAATTATGTTAGAAATTTAGTACAAAGTTTCTCATATAGAGAGTGCATTCAACTACAATGAAAATATCGCACCAAGACATTAGGAATTTGAAAATTCAATAATCATATTGTGGTAACATTCATTCATATAAAGTATTTTTGTTTTTGAATTTATGGAATAGTTTTTGAACTTATTTATGCGAATCAATTCTAAAATTCTTCTTTTGTAAGTGTTATTTTCTTTAGCTAAAATCTTTATATTATCAAAATTAAAATCAAAAGGGTGGTCAAAATTCCAAGAGTGTTATGACAAACCTGTGTTTGAATTGCCAATTCAGCAATCTCTTTTATGTTCTGTTATTCCCGTTTTTAACCTTCTGCCAGTTTCACTAATGTCAACTTTATTACAAAATTTGCATTTTATTAAACGAACTACGCTTGATAAATTTTCAATTTTTCCTTAATCTTTGTTAGCTATAAGACAGTACTCCAATTTATGGTTATTTCTAAAATATACGTTAATGTTGAATTTTTTCAAGGCTTTTTTTAATCTCTCTGAGAAACCTTGTACGTATGGCAACGAAACACGTAGATCAGTTTCTTTGTAATTATCTAACCATTTATTTTCTCTTGTGGAACTATTGTAAGTTTAATCAATTCTTTCCTTCATAACAGTTTCTATTAAAGGTAGCGGCCAATTATTTTGCTATAATGTAATTTTCAACTGATCTAAATTTTCTTTCCTGAACGTGAAATCCCTTAGTTTTATACATCTATCTATCAATCCCTTAATTAATCCAACTTTTTGGTTAAATTGATGGTGTGAGTTATCCCGAGTCGAAATATAGACCCTACTTCTACGCTCTTCACGCCGTCATTTGTAGGGGCTAAGGTTTTAAAGTAGAAGCTATTCCAATGCGATTTTTGCCCCTACTTTGGCGCTCTAATGGGCACAAATTTCCAAATCTTCCACTTGGAGCATCAAAATAGGGGCTCAGTTTTTGCTTCTACTTTAATGCTCCACATTCTATCTTCCCGGACAAAATAAAAATTATTTACGAAAGATTAACAAGAGTAGAGTATGACGAAAACATAGCGACATTTGCGCAATATTTTAAGTTATTTTGCATAATCATTCAACAACAATTTCTTGTTGAGCATTGAAAACAACGTGTATCTAATATTGAATAAATGAATATACAACATAATTTGGGTTTTTTCATTCGTCAACAGATCCTAAGTTTTATGCAACTTAAAATGAAAACTACTGTTTGTTGTTAAATGAAGATGCAAAATGTTATGAAATATATACACAATGTCACAGTGTCCTCGACTCACTCAACTTTTGTTAATCTTTCGTCAATTAATATGTTTTCCGTGCACTTTTATATTCCTTTCGCTGATGAGTTATAAATCCTTTTTAACTTATAATTTTTGTATTAGAATCTTTTAAAATAGAACGAAGTAATTATTGATATCACAAAATGAACAATTATAAACCTGTAACAGTGTGTTTCAAAAACGGACGAAGTTCTATAATGAAGTAAAACATATTAGGATATAAATATCGAAGTACACATATTATAGAACAGCATAAGTTTTATTATCCTGTTCGCTTTCCTTGTTTTGCGATTCCACTTGTACTAATGTTGGTTTTTCGCCTTCGGAACCCGTATAAATATGAACTTATTAATTATTTTTATTGTTCAATCACATATACGTAGAAGACGTTCATACATTTTAATATTCTTTCAAAATAATAAATTTGTAATAATCCTAAGAAGATAATTATTATTACTA
This sequence comes from Andricus quercusramuli, assembly GCA_932178445.1. Lineage (NCBI taxonomy): Eukaryota > Metazoa > Arthropoda > Insecta > Hymenoptera > Cynipidae > Andricus > Andricus quercusramuli. The sequence continues at coordinate 17,196 of CAKNXH010056957.1, forward strand.
CAATAGTACTAAGTGACAATATTAAGTTGTGTTAAGGCCCCATTAACTAAAAATGTTACTGTGTTGTATTGTTAATAAAAAATATAGAATAAAAATAAAATCTGGATTCAAATCACAATTATGTTAATTTTTGGCCATGACCTCTATAACTTTTGACCTAATGAAGATATTCATTATTTTCTTTCATATTCGCAAAGCGTTTATCGTCTTCTTCCAAAATGCGATAGAGAATTGAAAAAAGGTTCAAAATTAACAAAATGGCAGCGGTTTTTATCAAACAATTAAAAATCGCTTTTCTCAAAAAACCCACATTTAAATATATGCCAAATTTTTTTTAAGCTCGTGCTTTGGCAATAGTTTAGCTCGCAAGGTGCTTATAAAATGCCTTTCATCTATTAGCAGAAAATTTGAAAAACATTCAGAAGAATAAAAAGTGTGGGGCTTTCAAGAACATCTTTTTCATTTGTTTCTTCGAATTTTGAAAACATGAAAAAATACATTTTCTGGAAAACCACACTTTTTCTATTTTTCCAAAAAATTTTGAAAAGTTTCTAATCATAGGAGAAAGGCATCTTATAAGCATCATGCCAGCAGACTAACAAGATATCTTCATTATCAAAGTAAAAGTTTAAAAAATGGCAAAAAATTCAAAGTGGGTTTTTTGAGAAAATCGATCTTTCATTTTTCAAGAAAAACCCCTTTTATTAATTTTAAACCTGTTTTCAATGTTCTGTCGCGCTTTGGCAGGAGACGATGAACACTCATCAATTAGGTCAAAAGTTATAGAGGTTTGAAGAAAAAAATTGAGTTTTTGCTCAAAATTCAAGCACAAAATTCAAATACGCCTAACTTTTTGGGATTGTTTTTTTGCAAATCGGAAAAATACGTATCGCCTAATAACCTCCGAAGAACAACATATTTCCTCCCAAGAGATTCTGCGATTCCAAATGCAGAACCCTGCCTGATTTAAAATGGAGTCGGTCGCCTGAAGAATAAAGTTAAATAGTTTCAGAATCGAATAAGAAGAAATCAATGACATAATAGGGTACAATTTTGAAAATAAATACCATTAAAGAAAATTTAAATGGCGGGATATTTGAAAAAAAATTATTAAAATAAGTTGTAAAAATTTAAATATTCTCAATATTATTTATTCTGGTATTGGAATGAAAACATTATGAATTATTTTTAACAAATTCTGCAAATAAGTAATGGAACTTTATAGAAATAAAATTATCTTTTGAGGGTTTTGCAAAAAAAATCAGTAACTAATTATGAAATAATATGTATACAAAGTATTCTTTGGTTGAATTGAATGCAAGTACGTTAGATTTCGAGTCATTATTATGAAAAAATGTAATTATATAGTACAATGTAAAGTAAAGTGATCCATTTACCGCCAATAGCTAGCACTTTTGCTTCCAACTGAATTGTTTTTTTTCTTCCATATCATTTGACTTCAAAAGAGCTACTCAGTCTACTTCTCTACTTTCCTTCGGAATCAATGAGAAGTGAATGACATCTTGTTTTTTATCATCTATCCACCAGACCAGCGCAAACTTCTTTTCACTTGAAGCCATTTCAGATATTATTATTTTAATATTAATCACGAAAACAAAGATATTTTCTTTGACTATAACCAATAAAATTGACATTTCTACAAACTGCGGTGTTCGAGCTGGGAGGAAACAACAAAGTATTTGTTACGCGAGCGCAAGCGTCAAGACAACGACGCCATATTTGAGCGTGAAAATTTTAAATTTCAGTTAGTGTATGTGAACTGCAAAGAGAGCGAAGTCAATAAATCAAAATTAATAATACGTCGAAGCTGTTAGATTCCAGGTATAATTATATCGGAGAAATGTTCATTTCCTTATTTCTAACCGTGTGTGTACTTTCGGGACCATCGTCGTTAAGGGGTTAGCCCTACTTGCAACGCAATAAAAAAGTGAATTTTATCGATTTTTTTTTGAAAGAATGAAAAAATACTTTTTGGTCAAAGTTTGTATATTTAAAAGAGTACCATATAAACATAATTTACGCTAATTTTCATTCAAGAATACACATTATTTCATAAGTTACTACTGATACACCGTAGTATGATTTTTTGAAGGTGTATTGCGGTGAGCAACACTGCTCAGGACTCGATCATCCGAAATGGGAAAATCAAAAATATTTCAAGAAATTATAAGTTTTTCTAGTCCTTAACCTAAGTATTTGGACAAAAAATTTTTTTGACAGAATGGCGGCCAGTCAAAGTTGAGAAATCGATTTTTGTCGAAAAAAAACACATTCGTTTTTAAAATAAAAAAAAAGTTTTGAATGAAAAAAAAATTCCTTCGACAAAGTACTGCTTTTTGATATCACAAAAAAGGTTGCCAAGTTTGGAAATGATCGGTTAAGCGGTTTTCTAGAAATCTTGCTCACCGACTTTGAAAAAGTCGTTTCGAGAAAAACGCATTTAAAGTTCTGAAACTGCCTAGACCTAGACGGACCCGCCTACGCTTCCGACTGAATAACTTCTACAATTTCATTCAGATTTCATTAAGACTTTCAGAAAATATTTTTCAAATAATTTACTTTTAGAAAATGTCAAAACCCAAAAATCGAATTTTTCAAAATTTGCAAATAGGGTGAACCCCTTAAAAACAGCCCAATCAGACAAACGGCACCTGGTGCCGACTGTAGCAAAAGAAAATATATATGAAGATAATATCAAAGATAACATTATACAGTTATAGGTACGTGGTAGTCGCTATCCTATCTATTTCATAAAATAAGTTACTCTACAGAGTAAAAAATATATAAGAGCAATTCCATGTCAAATCATCTGAAGAATTTCAGCCATTGTTAATAGTTTTGATGAAAATTCTAGTATCCTTCCTCTTAGATGTTGCGAGGAAAAAACCCAAAATAATTGTTAAAAAAATCCAAAAACTTAGGAAATATTCAAAATTAAAATTTTTGGTCTTTTCTTCTTTAACTTTCATAACTTTGGTGATTTTAATTATATTAAGGTATATTTGTTCAATTATTCGTAATAGGACGCAGTTTTAGAAATATATATTTTTTTAACTGCGTCCTATTACGAATAATTAAAAAAAACACCTTGATAGCACTAAAATCACGAAAGTTTTGAAAATTTTAGGAAAGTGGACCAAAATTTTCAATTTCGAATATCCCTCAAGTTTTTGGATTAAGAAAAAAATTATTCTAGCGTTTTTCTTGCAACACCTTGAGGAACGTATACTAGAATTTTCATCTGAATTACTAACAATAGCTGAAATCCTTGAGATGATTTGACGTGGAATTGCTTATGATTACGATATTTTTTAAGAAATGTGAAGAGATCGACTTTTGAGGTTAGAACTTTCATTCAAGACCCTCCATTCAACTTAATAAATTTTAAAATTACAATTCACAACAAAGATAAATATTATGAAAAAGAAAAGATAAAACATTAGTGTTGAGCCAATTTTCCTCTGGAATAGATGTCTTGATATCATATCAAACTTTGTATTTGATTTTTGTTAACAAAAATTTTTATAAAATGTTAAACAGAGATTGAGAAGTGTTTATCGAGGAGTTCAAAAAATATTTTTGAAATTTAGAGATTGAGAAGTGTCTAAGGAGGAGTTAAAAATATACAAAAAGTTACAGAGCGTTAAAAGAGAACTTAAAAATTCTGTGAAGATTGTAGAGCTTCAAAGGAGACGTTAATGAAACTCAAGAACGTAGAGACAAGCGCTGCAATGTAGGGGCTAAGATTTATGTAGAAGCAAAATAGAATGAAAATATCTTCAAGAGCGGCTAAGTAGGAGCTAGTAGAACAACCAGCTTCAAAGTAGAAGGAATACTTCCACTTAGAGCATCAAAGTAGGGCCTATATTTCGACTCGGGATAATTTAAATATTGCCCTGACCATGAAGATTTTGTTTACTCATTGGTAATTAAAGCTACATTTTTTGTTTTTATAACTGTCATATCTAAATAATTTAAGGTGTTATTATTTTCCAATTCAAAAGTCCATTGTGAAGATTCTTCGATACTTTTAAATGTATTAATCAATTCTTGAATGTTAGCAGTAGAAACTATTGTAAATATATCGTCCACGTACCTTTTATAGAAAAGTGGTTTAAAACTTAATTTAGATAGTGCTCTGTTTTCTATGTCCTATACAACAAGATTGGAAGCAGTCGGAGATAAAGGAGATCCCATTGGACAACCTGATATCTGTTTGTAAAATTTTTGTTTGAAAATGAAAACAGTATTATTAAATACTATTCCAACAGCTATTAATATTTCAGAGTTGAATATTTTTGTAAAATTTTTGTAAACCTGTAATTTTTTCTTCTATACAATCAGAAAGTAATTCTAGCGAAATGTTATCAAACATAGAAATCACATCTAAAGATAATAATGAATGGGTAATAGGTACATGTATATTTCTAATTTTGTCTTTAAAATCGCAACTGTCTTTAACAAGGTAGTGAGTCGTACCAGAAACAGGTTTTAGAGTTTTTGATAAAAAGTTAGCTAAGTTATAAGTAGGTGATCCAATGGAAGACTGTATTAATCTCCATTTTAGGTCCGGCTTGTGAACTTTAGGTAGAGCGTAAGCCTTGGCCACAACACTCCCGTGATTTTTCAAACGATAAGCTAAATACTCACTTATATACCTTTTATTTTCCCATCTTGATTTAATATCACTGCATTTATATTCAACGGTTGGATCTAAGGTGTTTTGTATAATATGTTTTTTGTAAAAGATTTTCAACTGTTTTAACATAATCATCCCTGTTAGCTGCTAATGAAATATTACATTTATCTGCTTTAGATAAATGCAATGATATTATATCAAGAGGGGAAAATAAAAGATAAATGAATGAGAATTTAGCTTATTGTTTGGAAAATCACGGGAATGTTGTGGACAAGGTATACGCTGTACCTGAAGTTCACAAGCCGGACCTAAAATGGAGATTGATAGTGTCGTCCATTGGATAACCTTCTTATAACTGAGCTAATTTTCTATCAAAAACTCCGATTTTCTATAAAAGGTACGTAGAAGATATATTTAAAATAGTTCCTACTGATAAAATTCACGAATTAATTAATACATTGAATTGTATCAAAGAATCTTTACAACTGGCTTTTGAATTGGAAAATAATTACACCTGAAATTATTCAGATATGTCAATAATAAAAACAGAAAATGGAGCTTCAATTACCAATTGGTACAAAAAATCTTCATGGTCAGGGCAATATTTAAATTATAACTCATACCATCAATTTAACCAAAAAGTTGAATTACTTAAGGCATTAATAGATAGATGTATAAAACTAAGTGATCTCACGTTCATGAAAGAAAATTTGGATAAATTTTATACTGAATTACAGCTGAATAATTATCCACTACCTTTAATAGAAAGTGTTATGAAAGAGAGAATTAATGAAATTAACAATAGTTCCAGTAAAGACAATAAATGGTTAGATAATTACAAAGAAACTGATCTACGTGTTTTGTTGCCATACGTACAAGGTTTATCAAAGAAATTAAAAAGAGCCTTGAAAAATTTCAACATTAACGTAAATTTAAAAAATAACCATAAATTGGAAAATTGTCTCATAAATAATAAAGATTCTGAGAAAATTGAAAATTAATCAAACGTAGTTTATTTAATAAAATGAAAAGGTGGAAAAACTTTACATTGATGAAGCTGGCAGAAAGTTAAAAACAAGAATAACATAACATAAAAGAGATTGCAGAATTGGCAATTTAAACCCAGGTTTGTCACAACACTCTTGGAATTTCGACCACCTTTTTGACTTCAATTTCGATAATATAAAGATTTTAGCTAAAGAAAATAACACTTATAAAAGAAGAATTCTAGAATCAATTTTCATAAACAAGTTCAAGAATTATTGCATACATTCAAAAACAGAAATACTTTATATAAATAAATGTTACCATAATATAATTAATTAAATTTTCAAATTCCTAATGCTTTGGCGCGCTATTTTCATTGTAGTTGAATGCGCTCTTATGAGAAGCTTTATACTATATTTCTAACATAATTCACGTTCTTCTCATCTGTCGCTATTACTTCGTCCGTCGTTTGACTATTGCGGTTTCGCTCTTTAAATTTTTTAAAAATATAACTCTGTAAATACTGGGAGCCTCTTTTGTTTTTTTCAGGTTTTCCCAATTAAAAAATTTCGGTAAACGTTTCAATTTTTTTCATCGGACCACAATTTTGAATTCCAAAATTGTTTTTTTTGAGGTAAATTTAATTCATTATTTATAATTGGTTCTATAACATTGTAATTTTTCAATTAGCTAAAAGAATTTCATAACGTTTTTATAAGGTATAATTTGCCTGAGGATGACCAACAGATTGAGGTCGAAACGTTGCGAGAATGTAACTTGTTATAATTAAAGTATTAAGCTAACAATTGAATCGATCGAAGAAAGATTTTCACTTCTTGAAAATTGTTTCAAGAAGTTGTTTATTTTTATAGTATTTTGCTTCTCAGAGCTACTTAATACAGTACTTATTTATTCACTTGGACGATCATTACACTTGAACGCTATGTGTCTTCTCTATATTTCGTGATGCTTTACGTGTATTTAGTATGTCATCCACGGCCATATTGGTTAGTTCGCGTAGAGGCCGACAGTGTCGCATAGCATGTTTAAATACCCAATAGCAATTCAGTGCTACTCATTGAATTAGTGAGTAGGTTATTTATTGTAGAGGAGGTGAGAATGCATTTACGCACTGGGTGTGGGACTCGAAATAAGAAGCGGTAATACCCAGTAAACTCACCTCCTCTTCCTGCCAACCCATGTCCTCGAAACCTGTTTCGCATTACTTCAAGGACATGGGGGTAAGGCCAATAAGCCGTGCTTCAGCTTTCAACTTCAAGCGCCAACTTGGCATTCTTCCCAACTTCATCCAACCTGAATGTACGCATCGTCCTCAGTAGTGTGGTAGTACCACACAACGGGCTCGTCGGCCTTCGGCATCCTGGTTGGATATATTAGCTTAGGCCGAAGCTTCCTCTCGAAACGCCATGCACCTCATTGTCCCCGGCTGGTGATCAGTCCGGGGATCTTCTTCTGCTGCGGCGCAGAGGAAGCACTGCGGCGTAGTTTCGCACGCCGCAGCTCTCTTTGCCATATCTCCAGCAGGCATTCGTCGTGTCTGGACCCCTGCAGCCGGCTGCCATATGGCCAAAGCCTAAGCAGCGGTAGCACCGGACCTTTTCCGTTTTCTTGTGTACACGACAGGACACCCACCCCACCTTCAGGTGTCCTATGCGTACCAACTTCGCGGTCAAATTTCAGCCGCTCCGACTTCTTCGGTGTCACTGATTGGATCGAGGTCCAAGATCTCGATCTCGATGCGGGGACGAGCTCGCGCACGCTACCCCCCTCACCAACCGCCTCCTTAACGGCAACCAAAAATTCGGCTCTGCCCTTTGTTTTAGCTCCGAGCTCCACAAGGACCTCTCCGCTTCTTGTTTGCCTGACTCCCCTGATTTTTACGCCAAGGACATCAGGCTTCACTTTTTGCTTGAGGTCCTTGAGGACTTCGGCATAGCTCAGACACTCAGCCGGTTTGATGAGAACCGCCTCGGGCCGAGCTCATGTCCGCACCTTCTTCGCAAGCTTCCTGTTGTTAATGTCAGGCTTTTTTCCTCTCCGTCTGCCTTCTTTGGTGTCGAGGACGCTGTTGCTGTAGTGTGCGTTCTCTGTTTCTTTTTCTTCGGCTTAGAAGATCCTGCCTCAATGGGTCTCAGGGTGGACTCCCGTTCACGCTTCCGAGCGGGAGTTTTCATGGCTTCTTCCATCTGGATCCCCGTTTGGCTGGTTCCTTTCACCGCTTCACTCATCTTTGTAACAGTCGCCTTCTTCTTTTCTTTTTCCACGACCTACGCTCGGAAATCCATTATCGCCTGTCGGAAGGAAGTGTGGGTGTAGCCCATTTTCGTTCCCAGATCCTCCATAAGACTCGGTGAATCCTTCAGTCTATTCCTAATAGGCATGAACATATTCCGCTCAGTATCGCAGAATTCTTGCATCTTCCACAGTACTTCAGATAACTATGTAAAGATTTCTCCACCCTCCGTCATCCCTTTCTCCGCGTCCGCATGAGTCCCCTGACTCATGTCAGGTTCCTCCACATCGTTGGACTCTCCCTCCGACTCCTTAGGCACACTTCGGCTTAAGTTTGATTCATTCTCCATTAGAATTCCCACGAGTAGCTAGGGAAATAAGGGTCCACTCCCGCAGAGCCCCGCATGCGAGGATAAGGTCTGTGTACTCTAGGAGGCGACCTGGTATCCTAGAGATACCGTTAACGACACCACTCCCCTGGTGCCATGCAGTCTTCGGCACGGTGGATTAACGCCTTGACTTGGAGGTTTTTTCTTCGGGACCATACCTGGACCCTTGACTGCGACTGCTTATTGAGATGGGTTAAAGGCAGGGTAGGGATAATTAATTTGGAGGGAAGGAAGGAGAAGGAAGTGGCGGTTGTGGAGTTGGAGAGCTGGTAAAAGAAGTTGGAGGTAATGCGAAATAAAAACAGGATACAGGATGAGGGAGTTTTCATTGATCACGATTTGACGAGAAAGGAAAGGGATGTGCAGAGATTGATATATGACAGGGCTAGGAGGGAGAGGAGAGAAGGGAGATCGGCAAAGGTAGGATATCGAAAAATAAGAGTAGACGGGAAGATGTGGGTGTGGGATAAGGAGAAAGATGTGTTGAAGGAACTGCAGGGGAACTTGTTTCGTAGGCAGTAGGGGGGTGGGGGTAATGCAGGGTAGAGGAGTAAAGGAGTTGCTGTACTAGAACGTCGCAGGGGTAAAGAAGAAGGACGAAGAGTTTTGGCGGTATACCCAGGAATTTGATGTTGTGGGACTGGTAGATACGTAGGCAGAAAGAAAGGAACGGGAAAGAATGGAGCCAAAGCTGCCAAGGGGGTATAGGTGGAGACTCCAGGAGGCGGTCAGAGTGAAGAAGAAAGGAAGGGACAGTGGGGGAATCATAACCGGGGTTAGAGATGGATTAGAGGAAAAAGTTCATGGAGTTCAGGGAGTGCAAATGAGGGAAATAAAAATAGGAGGGACAACGTGTGAGTTTGTGACAGTGTACAATAAGGATGAGATAGAAAGAATGATAGAAAGGGTGGAATACCTGCTGGGCGAAAGAGAGGAGGGTATGGTGGTATTGGCTGGGAATTTTAATGCGAGGATGAGGAGCGAAGGGGGACTTTACAGGGAAGGGCAGAGCTTCGAAAGGAAATGGAAGGATAAGATAATGAATAAGGAGAGGGAGATTCTAAGGGACTGGATGAAGGATAGAGGCTCGGCGGTGGCGAATGGTATGGCAACTGGGGACGAAGAAGGAGACTACACATATGTAAGTAAGGCGGGGGTATCGGTGATAGACTATGTAGTTATGAATATGCAAGGATGGGAGGAGACGGAAAAATTCATAGTAGACGTGAGGGTGGAATCAGACCATCAGCTATTAAGTCTGTGGATGAGAGGTGAGGGTGCCGGAAGACAAGGCGGAGAAGAATTCTCGATAGGTGAGAGGTTGACCTGGACGAGGGAGACGATAGAGGAGTATCAGGAGCAGCTAAGAAAGGTACGCTTTGAAGGGAAGTAGCTGGAAGAGATATTGGAGGATCTGAAAGAGAAGGTGAAAGGGTGTGTGCAAAAGAAGATATTCAGAAAGAAGAAGAAAGGAATGGTGAAGCCGTGGTGGGATAGGAAAGGTGAAAAGATGAAAAGGAAGGTAAAGAGGAAGTACAAGAAGTGAAATGAGGGTAATGCGAGAAGGGAGGAGTACGTAGAAATGAGGAAGGCGTTCAGATTGATGTGTAAGAAGAAAGAACAGGAAAAGAAGAAAGATCTGGAAGAGGAGTTAGCAAATGTTAAGACAGAAGGGGACGCCTGGAAGATAATAAATAGGTTTAGGAAGCATAGGGTGAGGGTCAGCGAGAAGATAGGGAGTGAGGAGTGGAGAGCATTTTTTAAAGAATCGTTCCAGGGCTCAGATTCAAGGAAGACGGATGGGGGAAGTAGAAGAACGGGTGAGGCAGAGATTGAGGAGTTGAATGACGAGGAGATAGAGGAGCAGATAAGGAAGTTGAAAAGGTCAAAAGCCGCAGAGCTGAATGGGGTAGAGAACGAATCATGGCTGTTTAGTACAAAAGAGGTTAGGGAGAGGCTGAACGAGGTAGTGAAGAAAGTATGGAGGGGCGAGGGATTCCCAGGAGGGTGGAGAGAAGGGTTAATAGTGCCACTGTATAAGAAAGGAGATAGAGATAGGCAGGAAAATTATAGAGGGATTACGCTAATGAATACGGCGCATAAAGTATACGCGATGGTGGTGGCAGAGAGACTGCGTAAGGATGTCGAGGGGAAAGGAATATTGCCGGAGACGCAGGCGGAATTTAGGGCGGGTAGGAGTACTATCGACAATATCTACGTTCTGCAGCACGTGATGAATAGAGAATTAGCGAAGAAGGGGACGAGAGTGTACGCGTTTTTTGTTGATCTCAAAGGCGCGTTTTCGTCGGTGGATAGGGGGAGCTTGTGGGAGGCGATGGAGCATAGGGGAGGAGAGGGAGGCCTAATTGAGAGGGTAAGGGAGATATATGAAGAGACCAAAGATAAGGTAAGAGGAGGGGAGGGGAGGTCGGAGGGATTCTGGATGGATAGAGAGTTAAGGCAAGGGTGTCCAATTAGCCCAACGTTTTTTGCGAATTTGATTGCGGATATGGAAAACAAGCTGGAGGACAATGTAGTAGGAGGAGTCAGGATAGGAGGGGTTAGAATTTGGTCACTAGCATATGCAGATGACATAGTGTTACTGGCAAATAGCGAGGAGGCCTTAAAGGAGATGAAGAGCTTAAGAAGATACCTGGATAAGAAGGGGTTAGAGCTGAATGCGGAAAAGTCCAAGGTTATGGTGTTCAGGAAAGGAGGGGGAAGCGATAAGGGAGGACAGTGGAAGTGGAAGAGAAAGGAGGTGCAGGAGGTGAAAGAGTTTGTGAGCTTGGGCTTCGT
>CAKNXH010056957.1:28293-43695 GCA_932178445.1 Andricus quercusramuli
AGAAAGGAGGTGCAGGAGGTGAAAGAGTTTGTGAGCTTGGGCTTCGTTTTTCGGAAGAATGGGGAAGTGGATTGTCACATAAAAGAGAGAGTGAGGAGGGCAAATGTGGTGATGAGGCAGGTGTGGGAGTTGGGAAAGAAGCTATTCGCAGATGATTTTGGACTGAGGATGAAATTGTTTGATTCGCTAGTGATGAGTGTGCTATTGTATGGAGTAGAGGTATGGGGGTGGATGGAAAGTGAAGAGGTAAATGGAACGCAGGAGAGGTATGTCAAGTGGACACTGGGGTTGGCAAGGAACACGCCCAAGTATATTGTCAGGGGAGAGACGGGGAGAACGAGTGTAGGGATTCTAGCAGGGAGCAGAGCGTGTAAATATGAGGAGAAATTTTTGGAAGAGGGTGGAAGAAGAAGAACGGGAGAGGGGGTGGGAAGATTGAGCCGGAGAGGGAAACGGTAACTATGTGTGGATTATGCCAAGGGCAAGAGCGCAATATTTATGTGAGAGAGGAGAGAAAGAAAGTCAGGAGTTTATAGCGAGGTTGAGGTATGGGTGCATGGAGGGTTTCAATAGGTTCTGGCTCTCTCGAGAGAAAAGGATGTGTGAACTGTGTGGAAAGGAGGAGGCAAGAGTGGAGCACTGGTTGGAGGAGTGCCTGGAGATGGAAATAAGTGAGATAAGCATGGAGGTACTGTTGCATGAAAAGGGGGGAAAAAGGGCAGTAGCATGGGTGAAGGGAGTGTTGGGTAAGGTGGCGATGAAGAAAAGGAAGGAGGAAGAGGAATGGAGACGGAAAGATTGTAAATAGGAGCGAAAGTAGATATAAGGAAGATGTAAATATTGTAAATAGTAGATAAGTAGTAGGTATTAGAGCGAAAACAGAGGTTGGCAAGCGAGGCAATGCGAAAAAGTAGGGACATGTGAGCGAGGCGAGGTGAAGCGAGGAAGGCAAGGCGATAAAAGCGTGCGGCGTAGAGATAAGGAATGGATGGATGTTAGTTTTTGAGGGCTAGTTTTAAGAAAATTCTTCAAGAATGGAAGTGTAAGCAAGTAATTTTTATGAGACCAGCAGGCTCAGGGTCTTCAGAGATGCCATTCAGTTTTTCTTTCTTCAATCAAACCTTGGCGCATTTCCCTAACCCGAACTCCATTATGATCTCTTGAGTGTACTATTAGATAATATCTACAGCTAGATGTAGTTTCTTTTTATTTCTAGCATAGATCTTGATATCATCCATGTAAAATACATGAGTGACCTTATGCTTTCGATTTCCAGGTTTGACGCAATAATGTGAGGAAAAATAGGAGAGGGCTCATGGTGTCGCCCTGAAACACACCTCTCTGAAAGGTAATGCTGTTAGTTATCACGCGGTTTTTTCCAGATGAAATAGTGAATCTGGTTTTCCAAAGCGGCATTAATCTCTCTACGCACCTCACGATGTGGGGATGAACCTTCAAGCTTTCCAACAGACAGATGATAAGTCTATGGGAGATTGAATCAAAAGCTTTCCGGTTATAAATCCAGGCCATCACTAGGTAACGCTGATAGAATGCTGCGTCTTTACAAACACATCTATCGATGCGCAGGTTCTCCCGACATCTTGCTACGCATTTCTTTGAGCCGCGTTGTTCATACATCTCTCGCCACACATTTCGGATTGTCCAAACAATCCTCTTATTCAGGATGGCTGTGAAGATCTTATACAGTGTGTTCAGACAAGTTATTGGCCTGTAGTTCCAAGGGTCAGCTAAGTTGCCTGTTTTCAGCAGGAGCACTATGCGCCCTTCCACCAACACCTCAGGACCTTCAGGACAGAACTTCTTCCACCAGAAGGTCTTGACACCATCTGGTCCCGGAAAGGAATAGTTCTTCATGCCTATTAATACGTTTTTCACCTCCTCGGTAGTTGAGTTCATACTGTATTCGTGGCGACTTCACGCAATAATAGCTAAGACTTCAAGGATCATTGATGATTTCCTCCGTTAAACAACGGATAGAAGCGATCTCTTCAAACTTTTCACAACTTTTACGAATGCATACAGAAACTGACGATTTTGGAAATGTGATTTTTGCGTTTTATTTCATCCACTGATTTCGTGCGTATTTCATTTCGACTTTCAGCGTTATAGACGTTGATTTTTCAAGTGAGATGCCCCTCGGGAGGGCATAACCTACGAGGATCAAGTCCGTGATGTTAGACAATTATCTAGCAAGGTATAGGTGGAGCGACGATGCCATTGTACAGTCATAAGGCCAAGAGGAGCACCTGCATATTCTTCCAGTGAGTTAAGCCGCCTGGCTACTCCCTCATAAAGGTTTAATCGTCTCTTCGATGGCGCGCAGTGGACAGCTTACTTTTAATTATGGTACGCCCAGAGTCAATGAGCTACCTGAATGAACCATTCACACCGCGCAAACTAGAATGATCCTTTCCCTTTCGGTGTTGTGCTGTGACCACACTTCATACCTGCGGTACTGTTAATGCAATTTGAAAGAAAGTTTTCTGTGCATTTGTTGACCTAGAAAAAGCATTTGACAAGGTAAATAGCAGTAAACTTTGGGAGGTCCTTAAAGAGTACGATTTCAATGGATGGCTCCAACAAGCAATAAAAACAATGTATACAGGTAGTAAAGTGAATGTAAGGGTTAATGGAAAACTGAGTGACTGGTTCGACATTATGCAAGGCGTGAAACAAGGATGCGTTATGTCTTCATGGCTATTTATCATATATATGGATGAGTGCCGAAGAATGGCCCTCTTCGACGAAGAAGGTGTAGAACTGGAAACAGTGAAGGTACGTTGGTTAGCTTTTGTAGATGACAAGATTCTTATGGCAGAATCAATCTAGGACTTGAAAAGAATGTTGCATAAACTTAGTACAAGCATTAAGAACATGGGCTTGAAAATTAACGTAAATAAAACAAAAAGCATGCTGTTTGAAGGGAAAAGTGAGAAAAGAATGCGCAACATTTTCAGAGATGTACATATATAGATAAACGTTTATTTTTCAGCCTGCTGGCCTTAAAAAATTGACTTGCTTACACATCCATTTTTTACAGAATTTTCTTAAAACTAACCCTTAAAAACTAACATCCTTCCATTCCTTATCTCTAAGCCGCACGCTCGTATCGCCTTGCCTTCCTCGCTTCGCCTCGCTCGCATATCCCTACTTTTTCGCATTGCCTCGCTTGCCAACCTCTGTTATCGCTCTAATACCTACTACTTATCTACTATTTACAATATTTACATGTTACTTATATCTACTTTCTCTCCTATTTACAATCTTTCCTTCTCCACTCCTCTTCCTCCTTCCTTCTCTTCATCTCCATCTTACCCAACACTCCCTTCACCCATGCTACTGCCCTTTTTTCCCCCTTTTCATGCAACAATACCTCCATGCTTATCTCACTTCTTTCTACCTCCACGCACTCCTCCAACCAGTGCTCCACTCTTGCATCCCCCTTTCCACACAGTTCACACATACTCTTCTCTCGCGAGAGCCAGAACCTATTGAAGCCCTCCATGCACCCACACCTCATCCTCGCTATAAGCTCCTGACTTCCTTTCTCTCCTTTCTCACATAAATATTGCGCTCTTGCACTTGGCATAATCCGCACATAGTTCCCGTTGAATCTTGACTCTCTTATTCTCTCTTCCCCTTCTGTCTTCTCTCTCTCCATGCCGTTTTGCTTAACCACGTCATAAACCTTCCTTCCTTCCTCGTGCATCCTTCTCACTTCATCCATCTGCAGTCCATTCATTCTAAAATACCTTTCCCTCTCAGCCTCCATCTTCCCACCCCCTCCCTTGTTCTCCTTTTCCCACCAACACGCCCTAACTAGCCTACTTCCCCCCTCTTCCAAAAATTTCTCCTCATATTTACACGCCCGGCTCCCTGCTAGAATTCCTACACTCGCTCTCCCCGTCTCCCTCCTGACAATATAATTAGGCGTGTTCCTTGCCAACCCCAGGGTCCACTTTACATACCTCTCCTGCGTTCTATTAACCTCTTCACTTTCCTTCCACCCCCACACTTCTACCCCATACAATAGCACACTCATCACTAGTGAATCAAACAATTTCATTCTCCTTCCAAAATCATCTGCGAATAACTTCTTTCCCAACCCCCACACCTGCCTCATCACTACATTTGCCCTCCTCACTCTCTCTCTTATGTGACCATCCACTCCACCATTCCTTCGAAACACGAAGCCCAAGTACACAAACTCTTTCACCTCCTGCACCTCCTTTCCCTTCCACTTCCACTCCCTTCCCTTATCCCTTCCCCCTCCTTTTCTGAACACCATAACCTTGGACTTTTCCACATTCAGCTCTAACCCCTTTTTATCCAGGTATCTTCTCAACCTCTTAATCATCTCCTTTAAGGCCTCCTCGCTGCTTGCCAGCAACACTATGTCATCTGCATACGCTAGTGACCAAATTCTAACCCCTCCTATCCTGACTCCTCCTACCACCCCGGCCTCCAGCTTACTTTCCATATCCGCAATTAAAATCGCAAAAAGCGTTGGGCTAAGTGGACACCCTTGCCTTAACCCCCTATCCATCCAGAATCCCTCCGAAATCCCCTCCCCTCCTCTTACCTTGTCTTTTGTCTCTTCATATATCTCCCTTACCCTTTCAATTAGGCCCCTCTCTACTCCCCTATCCTCCATCGCCTCCCACAACCTCCCCCTATCCACCGATGGAAACGCGCCTTTGAGATCCACAAAAAACGCGTACACTCTCGCCCCTTTCTTCGCTAATTCTCTATCTACCACGTGCTGCAGCACGTAAATATTGTCGATAGTACTCCTACCCGCCCTAAATCCCGCCTGCGTCTCCGGCAATATTCCTTTCCCCTCAACATCCTTCCGCAGTCTCTCTGCCACCACCATCGCATATACTTTATACGCCGTATTCATTAGCGTAATCCCTCTATAATTTTCCTGCATATCTCTATCCCCTTTCTTATACAGTGGCACTATTAAGCCTTCTCTCCACCCTCCTGGGAATCCTTCACCCCTCCAAACTTTCTTCACTACCTCCTTCAGCCTCTCCCTAACCTCTTGTGTACTAAACAGCCATGCTTCGTTCTCTACCCCATCCAGCCCTGCTGCTTTTGACCTTTTCAACTTCCTTATCTGCTTCTCTATCTCCTCGTCATTCAACTCCTCAATCTCTGCCTCCCCCGTTTTTCTACTTCCCCCATCCGTCTTCCTTGAATCTGAGCCCTGGAACGATTCTTTAAAAAATTCCCTCCACTCCTCACTCCCTATCTTATCGCTGACCCCCACCCTGCGCTTCCTAAACCTATTTATTATCTTCCAGACGTCCCCCTCCGTCTTAACATTTGCTAACTCCTCTTCCAGCTCTTTCTCCTTTTCCTGTTCTTTCTTCTTACACATCAATCTAAACCCCTTCCTCGTTTCTACGTACTCCTCCCTTCTCGCATTACCCTCTTTCCACTTCTTGTACTTCCTCTTCACCTTCCTTTTCATCTTTTTACATTCCCTATCCCACCATGGCTTCACCATTCCTTTCTTCTTCTTTCTGAATACCTTCTTTTGCACACACCCTTTCACGTTCTCTTTCAGATCCTCCCATATCTCTTCCACAGACTCCCCTCCAAAGCGTACCTTTCCTAGCCGCTCCTGATACTTCTCTATCGCCTCCCTCGTCCAGGTCACCCTCTCCCCTATCGAGACTTCTTCCCCGCCTTGTCTTCCTCCACCCTCACCTCTTATCCACAGACTTAATGGCTGATGGTCTGATTCCACCCTCCCCTCTACTGCGAATTTTTCCGTCTCATCCCATCCTTGCATATTCATTACCACGTAGTCTATCACCGATACCCCCACCTTACTTACATACGTGTATTCTCCCTCTTCGTCCCCATTAGCCATACCATACGCCACTGCCCACCCTCTATGCTCCATCCAGTCCCTTAGAATCTCTCCCTCCTTATTTATTATCCTATCCTTCGAATTCCTTTTGAAGCTCTCCCCTTCCCTGTAAAGGCCCCCTTCCCATCCTCGCATTAAAATCCCCACCCAGTATCACCATACCCTCCTCTCTTTCGCCTAGCAATTCTACCACCCTTTCTTTAATTCTTTCCATCCCATCCTTATTGTACACTGTCACAAACTTACACGGTATCCCTCCTATTTTTACTTCCCTCATTTGCACTCCCTCCCTCTCTTTCTCTCCATGAACTTCTTCCTCTAATCCATCTCTAACCCCCGTTATAATTCCCCCACTAGCCCTTCCTTTTTTCTTCACTCTGACCGCCTCCTGGAGTCTCCACTTGTACCCCCTTGGCAGTTTTGGCTCTATTCTGTCCCATTCCTTTCTTTCTACCCACGTCTCAACCAGTCCCACAACATCAAATTCTTGTACATACCTCCAGAACTCCTCATCCTTCTTCCTTATCCCTGCTACGTTCCAATACAACACCTTCAATCCTCCTCTATCCTGCATTACCCCCACCCCCCTAATGCCTACGAAACAAATTCCCCTGCACCTCCTTCAACACCTCTTTCTCCTCATCCCACACCCACATTTTCTCGTCTATTTTTATTTTTCTATATCCTACCTTCGCCGATCTCCCTTCACTCTTCTCCCTTCTAGCCCTGTCGTTCAGCATTCTCTGCAAATCCCTTTCCTTTCTCGTTAAATCATGATCGATGAAAACTCTCCTATCCTGTATCCTATTTTTATTTCTCATTACCCCCAACTTTTCTTCCCAGCTCTCCATCTCGTTAGCTTTTGTAGATGACAAGATTCTTATGGCAGAATCAATCTAGGACTTGAAAAGAATGTTGCATAAACTTAGTACAAGCATTAAGAACATGGGCTTGAAAATTAACGTAAATAAAACAAAAAGCATGCTGTTTGAAGGGAAAAGTGAGAAAAGAATGCGCAACATTTTCAGAGATGTACATATATCTGGGTAGCCTATTCACTAGCGATGGAAGAATAGATAGGGAGTTAGATAGGCGCATAAATGATGGTAAGAAGGCTATCGGTAGAGCAGGGTCCATTCTCAGAAGTAAAAACATCCAAAAAAAATGACCATACATAATTCTATATTTGTACCGACTATAATATACGGTAGCGAGACATGGACCTGTCAAGAAAAGGACAAGAGTAAAATTAACGCGATTGGCATGAAATCTCTGCGTACAATATGCGGGAAAACACTGATGGACAAAGTCCAAAACGAGATAATCCTCAAAGAATGTGGTACAGGAGAGACACTAGTTGACACATGGGAAAGAAATCATTCAAGATGGTTCGGACATGTTGAAAGGAAGAAAGATGTACGACTGAGCAAAACAGTGAATAAAGGTAAAATAAATAGCAGAATTCCCAGAGGTAGAGCGCCGAAAGAATGGTTAGGATCTGTGAATGAGACATTAAACCCAAGAGACATAAGAAGTCATAGAGACACGAGAGCTTGCACGAAAAAATGCATGGACGTGAAGGAAGCTAGAGTAGTATGCCAGGACAGAAAAGTGTGGCGACAAAGAGTTTGTAAACAGAATGACAATAGAGTGAATGATGCCTGAAACAAAGACCTTGGATACTAATGGGCCCAAGTGGGGAACCATACATAACAATTTTGTGAGGCTCCTCACTTGGGGCTAGAGAGATTGATCAGCAACCTGGGTCGGAGCAGTGTTGCGAAGTGAACGTGTCATTTATATAAATAACACGAGATACAAATGGGCCCAAGTGGGGAACCACGAATAAGAATTTAGTGAGGCTCTTCACTTGGGGTGATCCCTATGGAGATTGATCAGCAACACAGGTCGGAGCAGTGTTGCGGAACAAACGTGTCATTTCAATAAACAACACGAGAATTCTAGATCAATCTAAAAAATCTATACCCCCTACCCCACATTACACCCTTCCTTACCGAGCGAGTCACGCCTACCCCGAAAGGGAAATGGCCTAATGGCTTATTAATAATAATACAAAATGAAACTTAACTCAATTTGACGGGCGTTCGTCTCTTCCTCCGCGGTTACCTGTATACCCTTCCGCTTCAAGTGTGCAAGGAGACTACCCCTCACTGGATTGGAAATGGCTCCAGGCCCTCGATCCTAGGTCCTTTGTCTTTCAACCTGCCTATTTCCCCGATATTTCCTCGCCTATTCCTCAATTGAAAATGCTAATAGGTCAACTAATTCTAATAGGATTGTATTGAACCTCAAAAATAAATGTTCTAGAAATTGTTAGTGTACATTATTGGCTTTAGGGTCAGGTGAATCGACAATGGTGGCACTCATCAGCAAGTTCTGTTAAATCTGTGAAAAGTACATAATGTCTTGTAGGTACCCAGTTTTACAATTGGAAGTATTATTCTTTGGATAATATCTTAGTTGAGCAATTATACATATAAATTCTTCAATTAAAAATTTCAATCAAGTTTAATTTTATTAATAGCTATTAATATAGCTAGCACAATTTTTTCAGTATGAGGGACATAATGTTAAGTAATGAATTGTTTGATTATCCTGTGAAATTATATCTGTGAAATTGAAATTTTGTTCCCAGGAAAATCGCACTGTAGCAAAAATACGAAATTATTAAAAAACTTTGTAGTTGAATATTTATTCAAATATTATTTCAAAAATGTCTTTTTCCTTATTGAAGAAAAGTTGGTGAAAAAAAAATGTCACAGTTGTAAGAATACCAATTTTCTTTTAAAGAAGTTTTATATTTCTAAGAATTTTTCAAACTTTAAAAAATTTTTGAAATTGAAACGTATTGAGTTTTCTGTTACTATTGGAAATTATTTCTGTAAAATTAAAATCATTCCCAAAAGCACACTGCAGTAAGAAATAAAATGTAAAAAAACATAATAGTTGTATAATTATTATTATTATTATTTTTCCTTTCAAAATCAACTTTTTGTCGATGAGGAAAAGAACATTTTTTAAAGAATATCTAAATAATTATTCAACTATAAAATTTCTTATAATTTAAGAATACTGCGTGCTATATTAATATTTAGCTATGAAAATAAATTAAATAAAAATTTCAATTAAAGAATTTATATAACTACACAACTCAGACATTAACTAAAGAATATTACTTCCAATTGTAAAACTGCGTACATACAAGACATGTACTTTCCACCGATTTAATAAAACTCTCTGATGAGGGCCACCATTGGTTGCCGAAACCTGTGAAACAACTTCTGGTTTTCAATTCATCTCACCCGAAAGCTAACAATCTGTATACAAAATTTCGACAACAAAATAATAACTTGTTTAAGCACATACGTTTGTTAATTGGAATGGAATGGAAGCTTCTAATGTGTCCCCTAAGGGTTTACATTGTCCTTGTATCTCTTCCCTATTCCTTCACACACACCCCACACACTTACTTGGTGGTGGGAGGGGGACCTACAGTTTAAGGTGGGTTCCCCCATGACCATCGTCCCACTGATATATACGTTTGTTAATTTAAATTTCTTCTCTTTTCAAATTTAATTGATTATTGATATGTTTGGCATTATATTCGTCTCAAATTTATCCATAAAAAGTTAATATATTATGTTTATACTATATTGGATTAGATTTAATCTAATTTAGCGTATTCAAATGATTTTCTTGGACATATTCATATTTCTGAAATAGAAATATATAAGACAGAAGGATTATCTCCACACCGGCCCTAGCATCCAGGGCATGGAGCAATTTCGAATCCAGTGAGGGGTAGTGTTGCTGCACACTAGAAGGGGAAGAATACACAGTTATCTGTGGAGGAAATTATGAGTGCCCCAATTTCACATAACCCAGTTCAAGAGTCAATAAACTGTTCACTATTCTTCAAGTCAAAATAATAATAACTAACAATTCTAGTCGACTTAACGAAATTTGTACTATATAATTATATGAGGAGCTTACTTTCAAAAGGGCATAAATCCACTTTTTAAAATTTTTTGTTTTTTTGCGTTAATCATATCTTTAGGATAAGCCCTATCAACCTATGTATCAGTTTCCTCCAAAAAAGCTTTCTATCCTATATTGAAAGTGAGTTGAACATTTGCTTTGCTACCAAAGGAGCATGCATCCAGTCTCTGGATAATGAGATAATGAGATAATGAGATAAAGAGATAATGAGAATGCAAACTTCTGTTAATTTGGGTACGTGGCCTAGGACCAAAACAATGTAGGAACCCAGAAAAACCAATTCTTTTATAAATGCTGTAAAATTTTTTTCTCGATTTCCCAACAAAAACCATAAGTGGATATGTGCTCTTTTGAAAATAAGCTCCTCATATATAATTTTCAAAACTCAGTTCGTAGAATTTACACAGCAAATTAATTTTTCTAAAATAAATATTTGTCCAGGTCACAACTACTCTATATTAATCATCTTTGTATTCGGGGCAGAATACATCTAGTGTTCCCACCGAACATTATTTTTTTGTTTTTGATTGGATTGAAACTTGGCCAAATTATACGCCTGTAGGATACCTCTGTGACTTTTACAACAGCGCCATCTGACACGCGAACTATTGGGTATCTGGAAATTCTTTGGGCAATGATTATGAAAAAAAGCAGTGAATATCAGTTCATTTCCATCAAAAATATTAATCTTTAGTTTCAAATTAATTTTTTACTATAAGATTTTTCGTTAATATAGAATTGAAATTCAAATTTCTTCCCAATAGTTCCAAATTGTTGGCGCTGTCGTAGCTACCCAACAGGCATATAGTCCAGTGGCTTATCCAAGGAAGGGGGGCTGACAGGACTCAAGCCCCCGCCCCACCCAGAAATTTAGTAATCACATCTGTAATCACACTGGAAAACCTCATTCTATTTACAAGAGCTTGTGTCTATGTTCTGACAGCTCTGTTATTTGCAATACATACTAATGAGAAAGAGGGATTATGTAGACTTATAGAGTATAGACGACATAATAATCTGATGTCTGTTCCTCATGTCACCTGTGAAAATGAAGGCAGTGAACTGTAGGTTTTAACATTTAAAATTAAGTAAATTCAAAGACCAACGACATAAAACAAGATTTTCGTACACCAAAGATTCAGTTATAAGTATAGCTCTGTCCTAAACCAGAACAACTACCTGAAAGGTAGAAATTTGTAAGTGTATCATAAAAAAAACGCGTTTTTTAAAAATTATATTTAGAGGTCCTGCAAGCCCCATGAAGTTCAACAGGTTTTTCCCATAAGAAAAGAAGACGTATTTATGAATATTATAAAGAATCGTCAATATTAGCTGAATCGAAGAAGTTACAAACAATAATAATTTGTTCAAACAGTTATGATTGTTATATTTTGTTAAGTTTTACCTCATTCTAAGTGAAAAATAGACAAAAATTGATAAACTTAAGAAAAACCCACAACTATCTAGCATGACTGCAGCAGAGAATAGTTATAAATAATAATAATTTTTTTTAATTATATTATTTCGACGGAAAAAATATCTTTTCTATACTCCTTAGAGTCATGTAGAAGAAAAAGTGGGCTGGAAATAATTTCATGTTCAAATTAAAATTTGTACGCTCGAGGGGGCAACATTCAACTTATGCAGCGTCCGAGAACGAATACTCTTAATTCGAACTCTAACTTACCTCTAAGCTTACATATGACTATCCTGAGATGATTTTTGTCTGTATTTTAAAGAGGGTAGAAAAAGCTACTTTTAAAGAAGAAAAAAAACTTTTGAATATGGTTTTCTTAAAAAAAAATCAAATTTAATTTTGATTTTCAAAAACAAAATGAAAATACATACTGAAAAAAAAGACTGTTGTCATAGTCTTAAATTAAATGAAAAGGGCTTGTCAAAACACTTGAATAAAAGTTCAATCGTATAATCCTAAAAGAAGTGCCTTTAATGTTGAGGTGAAAAAGCATCTGAAAAAGTGAAAAATTCAGGCCCCTGTATATTGACAACCGGTTGATAAATGAGCCTATGGTTTAGTGAATTAATACAGGCCCACTAGGACTATAACTGAAGCGACAGATCGAAGAACGGGACGTACGTTCGATCGCCCCTGAACGTTATGCAATCTCCCGACAATTCGCCCTTGTCCCGTTCGCCCGTGTTTACATTAAAATAAAGGTAGAAATCGTTAATTCTCAGAGAACTTCCAGTGAGAAAGTTGTTCCGTAGGGATTAACGAATAAATCTGCGCAAGCAGTATATTATTTCGTTTTGTATATCACAAGATATGTTTGAGGTAAGTGTGTAAAATTTTCAACATTTTTCCTACACAACCTATATGCAGTAACGGCTCGTGATATCTTGTGATATACAAAACGAAATAATGTTCTGCTTGCGCAGATTTATTCATTGATCCCTACGAAACAACTTTTTCACTGGAAGTTCTCTGAGAATCAACGATTTGTACCTTCTTTTGGAATGTAAACACGGGCGAACGGGACAAGCGGGAATTGCCGGGAGATTGCACAACGTTCAGGGCGATCCGAGCGCACGTCCCATTCTTCGATCCGTCCCTTCAATTTGGCGTAGTTTCAACTCGATCGACAAAAAAAAAAAAAAAAAATAATTTTGGGCGGGAACACTTGTCATGTTCTGCCCCATTGTTTGTCTCGCCGTAGGGGAAAATGGCTATCATTAAATTGTACGTATTCATGACGTTTACCTAAAAAAAGCAGCCTGGTGGTACATTCATAGAAAATTTTGAATATGTATATTCGACGTATATCTATAGACATAATGCGGCCCTAAGAGTACTTTATTACCTCCTTTGTCGCTCTTACGGTGTTGGTCGCGACCCTGCCCTGCCGAACGCTCCAAGGGATATAGAGTCAATTGTCCGAAACGAGAAGTACCAGATTTTCTGGAACTACGATTTTCGGGCAGCAGTCTCCGTTGCGCACTCGAGGCCTGACATTGTTCTCCAGGACTTCGAGAAAGAAACTATATTCGTGATCGAATTCTTGGCTCCGTGGCAATACAACATCACTTCAAAGGAGAAAGAAAAAGAGGAGAGGCATCAAGATCTTAAAAGAGAGCTGCAACAACTGTACCCAAAATATTCGGTGCAAGTAATTGTCCTTGTGATAGGTGCTTTCGGAGGCGGGAAACTATCACTGGTTCGTAAACTTGAAGCCATACGTGCGTGCCAAAATTATGCGAAGGCACTTGCCAGATGAATGCAGAAAGCTATCATCCTTGCGTGGCTTCGTATCCTCAAGACACGCGAGGGTTTCGCCGGCCTGTCGCTGTGATTTCGTTGTGCCCTGTGATCACCCATGTCACGGTTGTGAGACGTGGCGATAGATGTGTTTTACAGCGGTCCTACTAGGGGCTATTGGCATTTTTTTGATGGCAGTTGCTCTTAGTGGGACCCTGCGGTGGTTGTTTAACTCTTTTTTTTAAATTATTTATATATATATTAGACGGTTGCGCCCCTGCGGCACGCCGCCTCCGTCGGCCAACTTGCTTCGAAACCGTGCCGCCGGTCAAAAGCCTATCAGCGCAACCCTCTATTATATATATTAGTATATTGTGCTACAAGTTGAAAAAGCGAGAGATTTAAAACGAGTGTGAAGTTAGCTACCGGGACAGGATACTTTTTCTATAATTTGTTCAAAAAGTGCTAGTTTTTGTTAACCTTTTTTTTGTGTAAAAAGAAGGCGATTTTTTGTCGATTGACGCAACAATAACACCGTATTTTCGGAGAAACTGACGGTGTTTTAGGTTAGGGACGGAGTCGGAAAATAGAATGAAATTGGCTGCGCACGATGCACAAGCACACCCGAGGCAGCACGAACTCACCCGGAGTAACACGAAGCAGTTTGCACTTTATTTACTTTTTTCACTGTGTCTCACTTTTGTCACTGCTTCCATTTACTTTCTCCACTCCATCCGTCCACTTTTTTCACTGTTGCCCGAAAAGGTCAGCACTGCGCATGCGCCACGTCATCGACCTAGAAGCTGTCACTTTTTACACCAAAAACAGGTGGAAAAACTAGCACTTTTTCGCAAATTATAGAAATATATATATATATAATTAAAAAAAAGTTAAACAAACACCGCAGGGTACCACTAAGAGCAACTGCCATCTGGAAAAAATGTCAATGGCCCCCAGTAGAACCGCGGTAAAATACACCTATGGCCACGTCTCACATCCGTGAGATGAGTGGTCACAGGGCACGACGAAATCACAACGACAGGCCGGCGAAACCCTCGTGTGTCTTGAGGACACGAAGCGACCCAAGGATGACAGCTTTCTGCATCCATCTCGCAAGAGCCTTGGCATATTTTTGGCACGCGGGTATGGCTTTAAGGTTACGAACCAGCGATAATTTCACACCTCCGAGAGCACCTATCACAAGAACAATTACTCGTACCGAATATTTTGGGTACAGTCGACGCAGCTCTCTTTTAAGGTCTTGATATCTCTCCTCTTTTTCTTTCTCCTTTGCAGTGATGTTGTATTCGGATGGAGCCGAGAATTCGATCACGAACATAGTTCGTTTCTCGAAGTCTTGGAGAACAATGTCAGGCCTCGAGTGCGCAACGGAGACTGCTGCCCGAAAATCGTAGTTCCAGAAAATCTGGCACTTCTCGTTTCGGACAATTGACTCTATATCCCTTGGAGCGTTCGGCAGGGCAGGGTCGCGACCAACACCGTAAGAGCGACAAACGTGGTAATAAAGTACTCTTAGGGCCGCATTATGTCTATAGATGTACGTAGTTCCTTGCTGTTGAGCGACCATCAAGGTTTCATTGGTAATCAAATGGTTCTCGCCCAATGCTCTTTTTCCTTGAAGATCTCTCTCTGTCCTTTGAGTTTTAGAAGCTTTCCTTTTCGTTGAAGTGGGGACTCAGGTAGTGGCGTGAAGATCCTTTGTAGAGGTATTGTACCCTGGTGAAGCGATTCCCTACTCCATCAACTTCTGCTGCTGTAAGAAGTGACGAGTCGGACGACGTATAACCTCCGGTTGAGTCGGGATCGATCGTTCGGTGAACGATCGTGATCGTAGCTTCCGAAGGCTACATCTGTACCAATTTCCTACAACAACCCAAAACCTTATTTGGGTGCAGGAGGAGTGCCTTGTTGGAGAGGCTCAGGCACTCTTGGTTTGGAATAAATTCGACAAAAAGGTATTGAAAGTCTAATTAATAATGGTGATGCATATTCTGGTTTCTTGTTCGTCGACTTTGACATGACTAAACATGATTCCTTCGCTTCCCCACACCAGTCCGTCATGAAAACTAACAGGCATGACAACCATATTGCTGGTGGATTGTTTGCAACATTGCGAACGCCTGCAGACAGGCTCTCAGGCATGACAACCACAATGCTGATGGATTGTTTTCAACATTGCGAACGCCTGTAGACAGGCAGGACAAACGTACTCACTCACTATGTGATTGTTCTCAACATT
>CAKNXH010056957.1:55997-71308 GCA_932178445.1 Andricus quercusramuli
AAGGTGTTCTCCCCGGAATTTCGGTCTGTCGTTTTACGAATGCTACCTGTGAATACTATTCTTTATGTTATTGAAAACGCCAGACCTTATACTCTCACTGCAAAATCCAACTTTTTTTATTGATAATTATCGAGTCTGGCAGTATGTTATCCTCAAGCTATCGGTCTGGTGATTGAATAATAATAAACTTGGGGCATCAATAATCGATACTAGAAGAAAATTGGCTCTTATACTATCACTGCAAATTTCCGATTTTTTCACCTGGCTCAGGTGTCCAAACGCCCCAGGCAGGGCGTCTGGCATTTACGGGTTTCAAAAGAAGAGCCATTTTCCAGACATATAAGCGAAAAACTAGGACTTATACTCTCACTTCACGAAAAACGTCACCAGCTCTTGGACTAACAGGATGAGGTCCTCAGCCTCCAAAAAGGAGCTCCTTTTCGTCTTTCATTTTTTTATTTATTTTTTCGTCATTTATTTGTATGTAAATTCGGCCATTGTTATGATTGTGAACAAATTGTGAATATAATTATAATACAATTTATCATAATTGGCTCTTAAGTTTGTTCAACATTCAACTTATTTTTTAATTATATTGCCGTAAATGAATTTTTTTATTTTATGAATTGAAAAAAATTTTATTTCCAACATAAATTGTGAATAGTTTGTTATAACATTTATATGAATATATGAATTTCTATTTGATAAACACTTCGAATAATATTCATTCTTATTATTATAT
Source organism: Andricus quercusramuli (assembly GCA_932178445.1). NCBI lineage: Eukaryota > Metazoa > Arthropoda > Insecta > Hymenoptera > Cynipidae > Andricus > Andricus quercusramuli. Next base: position 56,740 of record CAKNXH010056957.1, read on the forward strand.
AACTTGTGCAAATTAAAAAAAATGAATGATACAGGAAGTAATGGCAGTCATGACTAATATTTCAGTTATTAAAAAATATGTTGACAAAATTTTAAGTTGTCTATTTGCTCGGCAATTATTGCCTCAACTCTATAGTAATCCATTCGCCACTAATATTTTATTATGCATTGAGAGATTTACTCAATTTTTTCATAAAAAAATTAATTTTTTAATTTGTATCATAAATGATTTAAGTTATTTAGAAAGCGTAAAATGTACTATTGTATAAATTTTTTATACGTTAACATTTTTATCTGAACATTTGTATCGTATCTGTGGTTGTTTATGTAAAAATGAGTAAATTCTTTTATCATAAGAAGAAAATTATCCTGTCGACAAAACTTTTCAGGCCTTTATAAACTTTACAGTCTCTTTCTTATTGAAAGCTAAGTTAAACAAATTTAAAAAAAATATAATTTTTTGCCTTCTGCGAAAATCTGTTTTTAATTTCTTTGAGAATAATTTTGTTGACGTATCGCATAATTTACTGAAAAAAAAATTTCTCCCTGATATATTCTGCGATTTTACTTGAACATGTCTAATTTTACATGGATTCTTTCTACATACAAAAAATGTATGTAAAATATTTGTCATAAAATGATTGAAAGTATGAGGTATAAATTTTATTTTTTAAATCCACATATGTTATATAAGTAATAATCCAAAAATGTTACACAAAGTATTTAGTTTACATTGTCGGACTTACGTCGCTTTTTATATCAATTTTTTATGAAGCATTGTTTTCATCTCATAAGTTAATTTTTTCCATTGAATTCTTCCTCGTTATCGTTGTATAATTATTGTCATTTTATAATTTACATAATATTTTCTATGTTTGAAAATATAAAGTTTAAAATTTCACTGCTCTATTTGTGTTTGAAAATTGATCTTTTTAATTTTAAATGCAATCAGTTTATGCAAAAAAGTTTGAAACGGAAAAAATATAAACTGAAAATTAATCAAATCAAATTTAAACTAACATAATATCCACTTTTCAAAGTACTTAAGTGGAAATTTATGTCACCTGTTAAAAATTTGTCTTTTTGGGTAGAAAATAACCCTCTTTAGTTGAAAATTCAAATGTTTGGTTTTGAATTTATGGACAATTTTTATTTAAAATTCTCCATCTCTGATAGAAAATTAATCTTCTTGTTTGAAAATTCATCTTTTTGATTGAGAATTTCAATATTTAGTTCAACATTCAACAATTTTGTTGAAAGCTCATGTTTTTGGCTTGAAAATTCAAAAAATTTTATGACATTTTTGTTTTTGTTCGAAAAATCCATCTTGGTTGATAAATTCTTGTTTTTAATTTGAAAATAGTATCTTTAGTGTATTTTTGGCGAAATAGTAGCAAAAAAGCGCCATTGCTTGAAAAAAGTGTCAAATAGTGTCAATATTGTGTTGAGCCCGCGGCCAGAATTTGTAATTTATTATTCTAACGGCTGCCACAGCCTAATTTATTCGAAAAGGTGACCTATTTCAACCGAAAAAAAAACAGAGAAAGTGCCCTACGAAAAATGACGGTTTGAAAATTATTCGAAAGTATTGTATTTTGGACGCGATGTTGTCGAAAAACAGATTTCCAGAGAATATCTCGTGAGTGCCAGGCAATAATTTTTAATTCGACTTTTTTTGCAGCAAGACTAATTTCTAATCCAAGAAGTGACTAAAAGTCAATGTATGCATGAATAGTGTGACTAATGTTCTTTTGGATTTGAAAGCATTTCGAAGAATTCGATTCATAAAACTTCAAACAATTAAAGTTAAAATTTAACAAATGGAAATAAATGAGAATAAAATTAAAACTAAAAAAAATGCACTGATTTCGGTAACTTTAATATGATTTTCGAAGAATACAAGGGAATTCAAAAGAATTTGATGGAATGTTCAAGAACTCAAAACCAGTTTGAAACACTTCAAAGCGATTTTAACACAAACTGGAAACTTGGGAAAATATCCATTGAACTGAATAGAATTGATTTAATTTCAAAGAATTCAGGTAAATTAAATAAATCGACAAAATCAACAAAATCGCACACATCTTGTAAATGAATTCTTCAAAATAAATTAAAATATTATAAAATCTCGTAAAATTGTATGACACTTTATAATATATTCTCGAATCCTAGAAAATTTATTAAAATACCTTGAGAGCTTTTAAGATCCATTAAAATCATTGAAATCTTCGAAAATCTCATAAAATTCATTTCAATATTCTAAAATATATTGCAAACTATCAAGTCCTATGCAACGGTTTCATATAGTCAACCCCTAGATTCATCCAAAGACCTGTGCCGCCTCCTAAAATTGCAGCCAACACAACACCAGCCACTGGAACTAAAGCTCTAATCAAACCTTGCATTTGGTGGATAGAGCAAAGATTCCCTGCCACAAATGCGGGAAATTAGGCCACTTGGCCTCTCCATGTTTGAGCAAACAAAATTTTCAACATGAACAATTCTCGTCGAGACTGCCGTAAATAAGGAACATTCAGGGAAAAGAATGTTGAAAAAATCAGGAAATGGCGAAAGAAGAAATCCTGGAACACGAGGACTATCTGGAACAAGCAGAATTAATGCTGTTTACGGAAGATCAAAATCCATCAAAGGAATATGATGCAGAAGAGAATATAGGTTACTAGTTTATCCCGAAGCAATCATAAATATAATAAAAGAAAATTCAATACCCCAAGAGGTAAATAAAATTAAATATTCAAAGAAATTTCAAATAGGAAATGACAACCAGGAATCTCATGAAGCGGTATATTTATATTATGTCAGAAAAACCCATTTATTCAACAGAGTAGACCAAAAATGTCCATTACCCGAAGACGGAATTCTAGGACTACCTTTGCTCAAAAAATTCCCCAAGTATGCTCTGACACCAACAAATTTAATAATCGGAAATAAAAAGCTACCATTGCATGATGACGGAGAATTTGTAGAATTCATGGAAATTAAAATAGCAGAATCAAGAGTGATGAAAACCATATGGATATCTGGAGAGAAAATCAAGATAATATTCCTGACGGATTATATACGATAAAAAATAACGAGATGCGGGTACCATTCAATAATTATTAAAAACAACCAATTAAAGTACCCGAGGAAATCAAATACGAAAAAATGGAAACAATCAAAACTACTCCACTTGAATTTTATGAACAAAAGAAAAACTCTACAATACACAAGACCAATTGCAAATACTATGAAAAACCTCTAATATCAACCATATTAAAAAAGAAAACCAAGGGTCAATAAAGAAAATTTTATTAAAATACAAAACAGGGTTTGTACTACCGGGGATCTACTACCATGCACAACGTTAACTGAGCATGAGCTCATCTTAAACTCAGGTAGGGTAATGAACCTTAGATTACACAAATTATCCGCAAAACATAGAGAATTTGCCTTAGAAGACACACAAAAACTATTGGACAAAGAGATAATAAGACACTCACAATCTACATTCAACTCTCCATCATGGAGCGTACACAAAAAAGAAGAAAAATTGAGAATGGTTATAGATTACAGACAAATTAATAAAGATACATATCAAGATGCTTATCCTCTACCCATGACTGGCGATATCCTGGATCAGCTTGGAAAAGCAAAATTCTTTTCAGCCCTCGATCGAAGTGCAGGTTTTCACCAAATACCAAAGAAAAAGAAACACCATTTAATTGGACATCAAACTGCGAAAAAGTCTTCCAAGCCCTAAAAAATGCCTTAACATCCGCACCAGTATTAAGATTCCCAGATCTTAAGAAGCAATTTGTTTTAACAACCGATTATTCCAACTACGGACTAGGGGCAGTCCTTTCTCAGGAAGGGGACCCATGCTTGTTCATATCAAGAACTTTGAATAAAGCGAAAGAAAACTATATAACCAGCGAGAAAGAGTTAATGGCCATAGCATGGGCCGTTGAGCGTTCAAGGCAATACATATCAGGAAAAAAATGTATCATCCAAACTGACCATAAAGCACTAATTTGGCTACATAATGTAAAAGACCCCAGTTCTCGCTTATTGAGATGGAGACTAAGACTTGAAGGATACGTATACGAAATCGAATACGTGAAAGGAAAGGAAAACAAAGTAGCTGATTATCCATCACGACTATTCCCCATCTAGTACAAAGGCATATAACAAATATTTTCCATAACCAAATACTCTTTACGACAAGCAATGGAAAGTGCATGAATATCGGACGAAAAAGAAGACGATTTAGAAGACCTGGTACCAGAAGCAGAAATGTCGGATAAGAAAGAAGAAAAAAGAAGATTTGGAAGACCTATTACCAGAAATTGGAATATTCGATATACCAGTTATTAGAGAAGATATGATGCTATAATTAGGAAAATGCGAAAGAAGAAATCCTGGAACACGAGGACTATCTGGAACAAGCAGAATTAATGCAGTTTACGGAAGATCAAAATCCATCAAAGGAATATGATGCAGAAGGCAATATATGTTACTAGTTTATCCCGGAGCAACCATAAATATAATAAAAGAAAATTCAATACCCCAAGAGGTAAATAAAATTAAATATTCAAAGAAATTTCAAATAGGAAATGACAACCAGGAATCTCATGAAGCGGTATATTTATATTATTTCAGAAAAACCCATTTATTCAACAGAGTAGACCAAAAATGTCCATTACGCGAAGACGGAATTCTAGGACTACCTTTGCTCAAAAAATTCCTCAAGTATGCTCTGACACCAACAAATTTAATAATCGGAAATAAAAAGTTACCATTGCATGATGACGGAGAATTTGTAGAATCCATGGAAATTAAAATAGCAGAATCAAGAGTGATGAAAACCATATGGATATCTGGAGAGAAAATCAAGATAATATTCCTGACGGATTATATACGATAAAAAATAACGAGATGCGGGTACCATTCAATAATTATTAAAAACAACCAATTAAAGTACCCGAGGAAATCAAATACGAAAAAATGGAAACAATCAAAACTACTTCACTTGAATTTTATGAACAGAAGAAAAACTCTACAATACACAAGACCAATTGCAAACTCTATGAAAAACCTCTAATATCAACCACATTAAAAAAGAAAACCAAGGGTCAATTAAGAAAATTTTATTAAAATACAAAACAGGGTTTGTACTACCGGGGATCTACTACCGTGCACAACGTTAACTGAGCATGAGCTCATCTTAAACTCAGATAGGGTAATGAACCTTAGATTACACAAATTACCCGCAAAACATAGAGAATTTGCCTTAGAAGACACACAAAAACTATTGGACAAAGAGATAATAAGACACTCACAATCTACATTCAAGTCTCCATCATGGAGCGTACCCAAAAAAGAAGAAAAATTGAGAATGGTTATAGATTACAGACAAATTAATAAAGATACATATCAAGATGCTTATCCTCTACCAATGATTGGCGATATCCTGGATTAGCTTGGAAAAGCAAAATTCTTTTCAGCCCTCGATCGAAGTGCAGGTTTTCACCAAATACCAATGAAAAAGAAAAAGAAACACCATTTAATTGGACATCAAACTGCGAAAAAGTCTTCTAAACCCTAAAAAATGCCTTAACATCCGCACCAGTATTAAGATTCCCAGATCTTAATAAGCAATTTGTTTTAACAACCGATTATTCCAACTACGGACTAGGGGCAGTCCTTTCTCAGGAAGGGCACCCATGCTTGTTCATATCAAGAACTTTAATTAAAGCGAAATAAAACTATATAACCAGCGAGAAAGAGTTAATGGCCATAGCATGGACCGTTGAGCGTTTAAGGCAATACATATCAGGAAAAAAATTTATCATCCAAACTGACCATAAAGCACTAATTTGGCAACATAATGTAAATGACCCCAGTTCTCGCTTATTGAGATGGAGACTTAGACTTGAAGGATACGTATACGAAATCGAATACGTGAAAGGAAAGGAAAACAAAGTAGCTGATTGCCCATCACAACTATTCCCCATCCAGTACAAAGGCATATAACAAATATTTTCCATAACCAGATACTCTTTACGACAAGCAATAGAAAGTGCATGGATATCGGACGAGAAAGAAGACGATTTAGAAGACCTGGTACCAGAAGCAGAAATGTCGGATAAGAAAGAAGAAAAAAAAGATTTGGAAGACCTATTACCAGAAATTGAAATATTCGATATACCAGTTATTAAAGAAGATATGATGCTATAAGAAGAAGAGAAAATAAAATTATCACACAGAAGAATGAGAGAACCTTTACCTGAAACAAACGCAGAAGAGGAAAGGGAAGCAAAAAGACAATCCAAATTAGAAAATTTTCACATTGACTTTATGCGATGGCGATTAAACCCTATTGCAGGAAAAATCAAAATGAAACCCAATGCAATAGGAAAATTATGGAAGACATTAAAAAAGGAAGACTTGCCAGAATTTAACGAAGAACAATGGTTAAGAAAATTGGGTCAACTCATTGATTGAATATTAAGTAGAAAACTAACCATTATTCGCATCCGTATAGCAGACCCTTTAATTTCCTCTTCAGGAAAAGAGTTACTTCAAAAAATGTTAGAATTTTTATCAAGATTCTACCCAGAAAACTAATTTTCACTATGCTTCGTTAACACAAGAGAATTGACAAAGGATGAAAAGGAAGCAATTGTGAAAGAAGCACATGCAAGTCACATAGGCGAACAGAACACTTTAAAAAAGGCACAAAATTCAGGACACTGGACTAATATGAAAACAATATCCAAGAACATGTAAAATATTGCCCAATTTGTCAACTTCATAAAACGACAGAAATTAAATATCAGATGGAAAGCATAATTTCTGATATCAATTTAAAACTTAATGATAAAATAGCCATGGATATCTATGGACCTCCGTCAGAAACCATTAAAGGCAATACGTATATAATGAGTATACAAGGCCGATGACCCACTCAAGACATAATTGAACAACTAATTGATCACTACATTTACATCTTCGGAGCACCAGAAACAATATTAACTGAGTATTAACTTTGGGAGAGAATCCAATCTACCATCAAACATCCAGCAAAATCCAAGTATAACCTACCAAGAAATAATTGGAAAATGGAAAAAAGGCACGCGATAAATCCATCTAGAGCCAAGGAAAAAATTAGTTTAGAAAACGAAAAGACAAAAAAATATCTTGATGCAAAAATTATAAAACATCACCCACTATATATAAAGAAGATCAGTTGGTTAAGGTGAAAAACGATACGAGACCCAATTAACCAGACACCTCCTGGAATGTTCCTCATAAAATAATCAACATTTAGGGCAATGACAATCTAAAAATCCTGACAAAAAATAAAGTAGTTCAATTCCAAACTGACAACGTCATGCCTTATTTTTCAGATGAAAGTCAGCCTTTCAGTACTGACAACGATAGTCCTGATTAGAGCTCAAGTGAGAATCGGGCCGCTGACAACTAATCTATATAAAGAAGAACTCGGATTAGCCACTATTTACGAAGAGCAATGGACACTCATAATTGGAAGTAATCTCACCAATACTTCAAGAGATACCATTAACAAATTGAAAGACTTGTTAATTCATAATTTTGATAGTAATTGCCCAGTTAGTTACACTGTTAATAGCATGGTTCACAGGTATAATCGATTAAAAGCTGAGGAAATTTGATTGCATAACATTATGGGAAAAACTAGATTCAGAAGAGGTTTGTTCAATTTTGTTGGAGATATTTTTAAAACTCTTTTCGGAACATTATCCCGAAACGACATAGATCAAGTCAACCATTAATTTGATCAAGTGTATTCGGATAACAAGAAAGTGGCGAAATTGTCAAAAACGATACGAAAATCATAAAACTAATTCTCGACAGTTCCTCGCAAGATATGAAAAGTCTTAATGACAGGCTCATAATCCAAAATCAACTAATGAAGCAAGTAGTAAACGCGTCAAATAAAAACCAAAAACTCATATTACAGGATAAGATAACAACGCTGGAGATCATCATCGCCGAAATGAGTGAAGACATGGCAACCGCTTTAAACGCAATTAACATTGGTAAACACGGAATTATCAAACCAACAATAGTCACACCTGCAATAATGAAATCAACTCTGCAAGAATTCGAAACTCGGCATAAGATAAGATATCACTTCGAAGGACAACAAACCAACTATCAAAGGATAATTGACTCACCAGTAAATAATATACTAACAAAAAAGGACTCTTCAATATACATTATCAAATTATCGACATTAAAAAACGAAATTTTAACCATTGAAAAGATAATAGCTCTTCCTAACAAATAAAAAGACGGAATTTGTATGAGTATTATGTTGGATCACGAATATCTTCTTACCGGAAGGTATATTTATGTACCAACCGATAAAGAAAGTTTAAGTAAATGTAAATCAGTGGAAGGAGTTAAAGTATGTATGAGACAGCAAGCAGATTTCTTGACTTATCAACAGGACACTTGCGACGCTAGCCTCCTTAACACCCAATCTAAAGACAAATGCAATTCAGGAACATTCTTACTACAGCCAGAGACTTATATACCAATTTCAAATTGATATTTATCTATATTAACTCAAACAGAGCACATTGACTTGATTTGCCCCAATCACTCAATGGACTCCCAAACCATCAATACGGAACATTTATAATAATTGGACAAAATTGCAAAATTATGTCACCAAGAATTTCGTTCAATATTAGAAATAACGATCTAAATGTCACACAGACGATAAAACTGAACTTGCAATATGACCTAAACATACCAGAAGTGACTTTAATAAAAAACAAAATCTAACAGGTAACTGCTAGACAAATTGTAGTTTTGGAAACAAAGCTAATACTGCACACCTACAAGTGGCGGTTCCAATGATTAATACTAATGTTTCTGTACGAAAATCAATCACACCAAGATCTTTGAAATTTTAGGTTTTTAGAAACAGAAAAGAATGCAAAACGGGATCTGTAATATAACCACAGATTTCTCCTCCATTTAGATAAGCAGCCTATATATTGTAAAGCATGAGGCCCACTAAGTTAGTTCTAGTGTTGACTTCATGTTGTAACTATACGAAGTAAAGGCACGTGATATCTCGCTAGAGATATCACATATTTTATAAAACTCAATCGAGCCTTTTTCACCACAATAACATATAAATAGCTTATATTTTAGCTAAGCGGAATATACATAGATACAGTGTGCCAGGCGACCCTGTTCCGTGGCCAAAAGTCGGAAAACACATCAAAATGTACAACCGTGAAATGCAAGGTCACTTACACATAGTTTTCGAGAGTGCTGATTCCGAATCTGATATCAGAATTCCAACAAATAAAGTGGCAGATCCAATATGGCGGACGAGTATTTAAAAAAAAAATTTGATCTACTTGAAACGTGGTATCTATGGGTTTTCGAGGGTGCTGACTCCAAATCTGAATTCAAAGTTTCAAAAAACTGAATGGCGGATCCAACATGGCGGACGAGTATTTCAAAAAATTCTTGGATTTACTAGAAACGAGGTATCTGTGGATTTTCGAGGGTGCTCACTCCAAAACTGTAGTCAAAATTCAAAAAAATATATGGTGGATCCAACATGGCGGACGAGTATTTCAAAAAATTATTGGATCTATTTAGAATGTGGTATCAACGGGTTTTCGAGGACGCTGATTACGAATCTGGATTCAGAATTTGAAAGAGCAACAAACTTTTAGTGGATTCAATACCAAGAATAAAAGCAAAGTGAATACTGGAAAACAATTAAAAATCACAGCGAAACAAAAGAGGAGTGCGTGCGTGCGTATGTGGAAGTTCGCGCAACTCAGTCCATAAAGTATACATTATAGTGAACACATTGGAATTTGAAAAATTTTGATATGTTGCGTTATCTCGTGTTATTGGCGAATGAAAGAAAGTGTTTTACCAAAGTACTAATTAGTTCCTAACATCAATGTGGCAGAAATTTTATATAATTTTTTTGTTTATTCACTTAACATTTTTTTTAACTTATTTGTGTCTAAGGGTGATAACGAAAAAAGAACCATTAAAAAAATTGACGGGTCCATAACTATATTAAATGTTTGAACGAAGAACACATGAAGAATTTTTAAAACATTTTTAACTTTGCATGTCTGCCAACGGAGTAGGATTTTATTAATTGAACTATTATTTATGTACAAGATATCCCAATCAAATCACTGATTACAACGACCTGATTCTTTTGTACGAATTCGAAAGTTCGAAAGTTGGACTTTTGGCCACGGAATCAGGTCTCCTGGCCCACTGTGAGATGATATAAAGGCTCGTCCATAAACTACGTAGCCCGTTTTGAGTCATTTTTTGAGCCCCCCCCCCCTCCCCTCAAAAAATTAACGTAGGTTTTTCATTATATACTTCCCCTTCTAAATCGATATTTTGCTAAAGAAGGCGTTATTTTATCCTATATAAATTTACTTTACGTTCAACACAAATCCATATAATTTAATTATAAAAACCAAGTACCAATTTTGAATACATTGAATAATTGATTTTATTGTTTGAATAAAGATTTTTATGAATTATTTTATAAAAACTGAATTTTTTCTGAAATGAACATTTGATACTAGCTCTATAATTTTTCTATAATCGGAAAGGTTTTTTCTTCAAATAAACAAAAAATATCCCTCCAGGTCATTCCGATCCAAAGTTCTACGATTTTGAGAAAGAATTTCAAAAAAGGTCAACTGTGCGCCGTAGTGGCATCTGTACTTTAAGCTACGTAGCTAGGGTTAGAGGCGCCCCCCCCCCCCCACGTAGATTAGCGTAGTATTCCCCCCCCCCCCACAGTTCGGATGCGCGCGGTTTATGGACGATCCCTAATCTGTTTTCGGAAACTTTTGTTCGGTTATTTTTTTTGGGACGCAGTCTATGTAATTTCAGAGAGCATTAGGAACAGTCCATGAAGGTAGAAAACTATCGAATATCTGGTTATGTTAACCAGAATGTTTTATTCCTTAGCTATCAGAGAAAGGTGTAGTAAGTAATCCTGGTTAATCTTACCAGATATTTAGGTTAAATTCATTAGAAAAAATAATTGAAACAACCAGAAAAAGGTCAACCCGAAGCTTCCGATACTTTTAATCAGAATTAATAGTAACGGCATATTTTACATTATATTCTGGTTGAATTAACAAGCGTTCTGTACGGAGAAACCTTTTGCTGTACTATTTGCTGAAGGTCAAACTAGATTTGACTATTTCTAGTTTGCAATGGAGGGACAGAGCGGGACTTTTGTAATGTTTACTACTTCGAGTAGTAACTGGTAACTACATGCCAAACTACAAAATTAATTGGAATCAAATCTAAAAATGTTACATTTATTTCAAAAAAGGTTTGAAGTATTCACAAACCTCTGTACACGGAAAAAATTAGTTGTTGAAATTTCGAATGACTGAGTGAACCACTCTAGGATAGGGCTAAACGTATGTCATAAATTGGAAGAATCATCTTACAAACCTTGATTGATACATGTTTAAAAAGTAGAATGAGTTGTCGAAAGTACAAAATAATTTCAATGAAAATGTGAGGACCAGAGGAATAGAGTTCTTGAAACACTGATACACTAATGCTTCGAAGCCAGTCAATGAAACTTTCGATGACTCATAACGATTTTTCAGAAAACAGTATAGCCAAGTTAAAAAAATATATATTTCGCGGTTATATTTACTATATTGCTATTCAAATAGACTCACGCTTAAGTTATATTTATTTTTACAGATATACACGAACCTTTGAAAAATCGGAATAAATTTTGCGGCGGGATTCGAACTACTTAACACCTATCGAACATCTAATGTGACTGTACATTGTGAATATATAGATATGTAGAAGACAGTCAACGAATTCTTCGATAACTTATTAATCAGTTATTCGTTTCTGTGCTAGAGTTATTGTATTCCAAATCTTGTGGGATCCGGAGGACTTTTTATGAAAAATTGAATGCTTGTCTAGAACTTTGTCAAAATCTGCTGAAAACAAATTTGAAAACTGATGTTCCTAGATTGTCTTCCAATAATTCGATGACTTTCTTCACTTGTTCGATGAAGTCTGCGGTTTTTTAATCAAAATGATACGAGATTCTAAAAAAAAGTTGCCTATCCTTGAATGGTTGACTAGTCAAGTAAAGTTTCGACAACTTATTTTTTCCGTGTAGTAAACCAGCAAGCAATGTATTACAGCCACTTACTAATTTCGGCAGAAGAAAATTCTAAATTTCTTGCATTAATATCTGCAGAAGATTGCAATATTTGCAAACATCTGTAGTAACGTCGAGAGAGACCGGCGCACTGATTTAGTAAACGACTCAGTAAAAATTGGTACAGTCGGATTAGCAGACGAAAAAAATAAACCTAACACGCGACCCGTCGCGTTGAAGGTGACGACACACTTACTCTTTTACACCAGCATACGACGTACATGCTGACTATAGGAGTATAGGATATCGAACTATTTGACATGATTTTATTTATTTAAATTGCAATTGTACAGTACATATAATTATATAAATATAGTTTATACATTTATTATATACATACAGAAATATTATATTACAAGCTGAAACAGAAAAATGTGATTAACATAAGGCTTGTGGGAATCGAACACGGATCTCCGACGCAGCAGCACGGCGATATTCCATCCTGCTAAACCAGATTATGCGATTCAGAAATTTATGACCTCTATGAAGTAAATGCTAGCACTTCAATTAATTTTCATTAAATCATTCATTGATTGTTCACAGAGATGGCATTTTTCAAATTCTAAGCACCATATCTTAAAACTTAATCAAATATCCTAGTAACGAGATTTTGAAATAATATAATAAAATAAACATATCGGCGGCCGTTGTGTGTTGTTCGGCTCACATCGTTTACACTCGGCTGCGCTCGGTCCAACGCTAGGCTCGCTTACTAACTAATATTCCAGAGCATTCTACCGAATTACCTTACATTTCAAAGTATATCAAAGAAACTGCCACTAAATTCTATAAATCTACATCATTATCACCTTTTGAACAAATCTCCTCTCTGGGGAAATATAACTTTGACCCGCTTCGCAAACACGCGATGCCAAGAGGCTTTCTAATGAAATAAGTCACCCAGGTCGAGGTGGCCTTGCCACCCCCGACCTACTAAACACTTCTCTTTTTCGACCCCTCTACCACCTTCCCCCTCTTCTTCTTTACTTCTCTTTCATAAAACAAACTATCAGATATTGTGGTTTTTTCCCGCCTGCGGGCTTTTTTTCTCCACATATAACAAACGTCAATTTAAATTCCAGTCATGTCAAATTTCTCTCAGATTGTGTAACAATGCCCAAACGGGTAACACACAACAAGTTCTTCCAGTTCGATCATTCTTCGGGGAGACCATTAATCGTGAGTGCGCGATTGGCGCGGCTTCGCCGCACCTTTCGCCCACTCCCGTGCATTGCAGGGTGTCTAGCGACCGGGAAATCCGGGAAATACGGGAATTTGCCGGGAATTTTGTAAAACCTTGAAAAATACGGGAAAATGCCGGGAATTCTTTGTAAGATCCGGGAATTCTTTGAACGATCCGGGAATTCTGTTGCCACAAATTCCAAATCTTTATTTTCTGTGTGAAATTATTCTTATATAATAAAAAGTTTGAAAAACGTAATTTGTCTTTTTGAAAAGAAGGCGCAAATCACAGCTAATGAACATCGTTTTCTTGGGCATGCGCAGAAACTCAAGTCTTCAACTTCGAAAATCGAGTCGAGACCACGGGAAGTTTAAGTTACTTCACGTATATGGCGCTTGTGTCGTATGTGTCGAAAATTGCATGGTTAACAGGCTTGGGAAAGGCTGCATATGAAATATTAGCGCCGCGTTCGAAAAGATTGGAACTATTAACTTCCAAAATAAACTTGCTTGTTTTTGGCGTAGGTAATGTACGGGAGTTTCGTCTTCTGTATCAATTCTCCATACCATGTGTCGAGTTCGACCCATGAATATCGTAAAAGCGCAACAGTGGATGCCCAGCCAAACGTTAGTCTTATCTGATTTTAAATTTTATTTTTGAATTAATAAATACCTCATTTTTGTAATACAAGTGACTGTTTATTTCAAATTATGCTCTTTCCGGGCGCTAAGCTATTGCCAGAGTCCCAATCCTCAAATAGCTAAACACATCACAAGAACAAACCGGGAAAAACGTTATTTCTGATCCGGGAAATCCGGGAATTTGCCGGGAATTTGTAAACGGAATTTCGCTAGACACCCTGGCATTGGATCTCACAAGAGGGGGCGATGGTTGGGGCCCCCTCATCCCCACCCCTTTCCTTCCAGGACGATCAGAAAGTGTTTGGGAGCTGGATGCCAGAACCCTCTGATATACATCTTCAATATATAAAAAGGGAGAGCTGAGAATTCAAGATCTTACGAGCAAGTACTTGTGATTGCTCTCAGATACTTGTTCTATCGATCTGAATTCACAACTCTCACCTCGACGAGCCTTGCTTTTTCCTAGCCATATTATTCT